>JARJDQ010012854.1:0-12991 GCA_030264215.1 Geostiba sp. GC000077 | reverse complement strand
TATGTCGGTGCCATGATGGCGCAGGTCATTACGTATAATGTCCCACGACTACACACTGCGAGGAGCACTAAGCAAGAACGCGACGCGCATCCTTATTGATATTGAGTTTTTCCGACGTCCCGAGTTTTTCCACTCGCATTCACACCCAAAACCGCGCTGCCAACCAGTAACGGCGAAAAATTTGCGTTTGAATTTGCCATGCTCGCATTTGCATAAGGAAACGCTTCCACAATGACACCACATATTTATTCGCAATATTGCCTTTACACAAAATATTTTTTTCTCGATTGCTAACAAATGTTATGCTAACATTGTAGAAAGATTTTTTAAAATAATATACATCTAACTGAAATCTATTGGAGTATTGGCTTCAAATTCATTTAAAATATTTTATCCGGATTCCTAACAAATATTAGGCAAAGATTGTAGAAAGCTTTTTTTTTTAAATATCATACGTGTAACCCTTTACGGACAAGCTTCTCAGTCATAGGTATAACTGAAACCTGTTGCAGTTATTGTCTTAATATTGGCACAATATTGGAGCAATGTTTTTGTCGATTATAATAAAATAGGTATTCATATTGAGGAAGACTTACTGATTTTTAAAATTGATAAATACATTCTAATCGGTAATGTAATGTTTTAAAGGATTTTTTAACGAAGAATGCACATCTTTTAAACATTTATTCTTTGAGTTATTAGTTATACTATAAGTGTTTGAGCAAAATGTCGGTAAGAGATCCTGCCAATTCAAAAAATAAAAAATTGAAAAAAACCTTAATTCTATAGAGAAAAAGAAATATTTACGAGGTTTAATTTAATAAATTAATTCTTTTTGAAAAAGAACGCCACAAACTATAAGTAAATTTCTTAATCGTTGGCATTGCTACCTACCCTCGATTGCATCATGAGAACCACTGAGAGACAATTCGAGCCATTTAATATTGATACGGAAATAATGGCGTTACATTAAAGCGGTGTGTGCACGTGTAAAACAATACTTGATGGCGTTCTCGCGTGATTTCAATCGTATGCCGAATTAATTCGACTTAATGCGTTTTGTGCGCGCGTATAAAATCCTCAGGGCCAGCCTACCAGCATAATCGCTCTCTTCGCAAACACGAAGTATAAGCGACTGCCGCTCAGGATGTTTATACTTACAGCCTTACACATAATGCCCACATATTGATATAAAACAACAGCGCTGGAACATGCAACCAACAGCAGTGTCTGGGATTGGGATTGATATTAGTCAATTATCAACGTTTTTCACTTTGCTCTGTACTGCTGCGTCCACATTGGACATTGATATTTGCCTGTTTGTTCAGTTCGTTTGTACGCAGGTGTCAGACGTTTGTATTTCTGTTTAGAGTGTAATTTGCAGTAAGTAAACAAGAAATTATGGCGTTTTGACATTATGGTGTTATGAATTTGTCAAAAAAGTATGGAAACGTAGGGAATTGTAGTGTTGGATGCAATGGAGGCGATTATCAGGCCAATTTCGCTTTATTACGTCGATTTTCCCCTAGGACTATAGGGACTAGGACCTATAGGAAGAGGCGGTGTTCATGAGATTCTTATCACATATCACAATATGCAATAATTCATCCAGTAATGTTGTGTGGGATGCGTGCTTTTATGTTTTTTTTTCTCGTAATTTTTTTGTGAGCTTTATTAGGATATTATTTTTATCTTTTGTCATTAGGACGAAAACACGTTTTTTTTGCAAATATTACGATTTTCAAAAAGTACAACTACAACAGCAGCCGGCTGGGGTTATGGTGGACCTTCACGATCAGTTGTCGACTAACAGTTGCATCAGTCCTCATTCTAATTTGTGCTTTCACAGCGGGAATTTCAAAAATTGTATTTTAAAAATACAATTTGTTTTTGTCTTTGTCTTCTGAAGAGAGCACATTTCAGAAAATAAAAATTGGCGACCTTGTGAAAATCACCAATATTTTACCAACTTGATGTCAATTCTCAGCTTAAGCTGATAAAAATATTTGAATTTTGAAATTTACTTCTTTGTTTGGTACTAATTCTATTTGTAGATTGGACAAAAGTCGTTGGTCATAAAATTATGTCTTTGTTAGTCGGTAGTTGGCGAAAAGTTCATAAAGCGGTCGTAAATCTATCGCGCCCATCGATTCTTCCGCTCGAATCTTCCGCATTCGCATTCTGTATCGCGATGCTGGTAGCGCACAATGAAACTTTACGAAAATGATAATTTTCAGCCGCGCGCAAACGAAGTTGCCTCCGCGTCGTAATTCAGCCGCGCGGGCAAAATGTAAATGAGCAAATTTATTGCCCTTAAATTTAATATTTATTTGGCGTGCGCGACATATTTCGTACGCTATTAAAGAGTTTTTGCACTTGATTTATGCGCCCAAAGTAAATTGCCACTGTCCTCGGCCTGCACAACGCAGAAATGCATCGCCATCGTAATTACAATTTCAAAGTGTATTGCCATCGTCGCTTTGTGCCCCGGCGACATGTAAATGGGGACTAATAATAATTATATCGTCTACATAACTCGCATAAAGATGTAACCCTTTTAGTGGTGCAGTGGTGCAGGAATTTTAACGCTTCAGAAACTGATATAGCACTCGCGCGCTAAGTAGAAAATATGTACGATGTACGGGACGCTTGTCAGTTTCGCAGAAGCTGCGCAGAAGAAAAAAGCTCGCGCCGCTTTGTCCACACATCCACACATCTTCGCTTGAGGTGAGCCGGGAGGTTGAGATTTGCACGTTTGCGCATTATTCTCGTCGGCGTTCCGTAATAAAAGCGGCTTTACGCGAGATTGGCTTTTAACGGAAACTCCGCCAAAGAGATAACGCGCTCGGCGCCCGTAATACAAAGAATTAACTAAAAGCTTCTTGGCGTGTGTGCGCGACCGCGTTGTGCGAAATTAAAGCACGTCGGCTCGCATTGTTCTCGCCGCGGATGAGAGAAAAATGGCCACTCACTCGAGCGTGCTGCGTTAAGACATGTTTAACACGCTTATTTGTAGATCGTAAAACACTACATTCGCCTTAATTGCCATGATAATTAATTAATTATAATTTTTCGCCCCGAAATTATATGTTCTGCCTTGACACAGGATACATCACAACGTATTATTAAATTTTAAACAAATTTAGTCATAAAACACTGCGTTTTGTATATGAGCTTTTATTTCGATTAATTTCGATGATAAAAGACTTTAAAGATTAAAGACCCTGGTGTATTTTCATAAGATAAAAATCTACAAAGAAATTACCAGAAACAGGAACGCTTTGAAATGTTCGGGGTGAGGAAGGCATTTTTCGCATAACATTTCGGGTTCATTACATCTTCATCCTCCTGCTGCTGCTGTTCTCATTTACCATGGAGGCATGGAATGCACAAAAGACATCATCCGCGAATGGGGGATGCGAGTCGATGCTCCTGGGATTACATTTTACATGCGGATTGACAATAACAATAAGCACGAGTTTCCTCCGCCCGTTGGAATGAGTTGTGAGTTTGGAAAAAGAACAACGCGCAGGGCGCAACGAAAAATGCCTTTGATGTTTATCTGAATATCAAGCATAATAAGAAGCGGAAATGTAATAAGTATGCACCATACAAGCACGACTCTTTTGGGAATTATCTTTTCATATGTTCCACGCTTGATATTTACCTTTACCTTTAGATACTTATAATGTATGTCATATAAAAGGAAGCTCCAACAACACTCTTTTTAATTTTACTTTGTAATGTTCTTAATGCCTTTCACTAAATATCCATGTTGGGATAAGCTGCATTATTCAGAATATATGTCGTGAAAGCATTATCAGGTTTTAGTTCTAAATGATATTTGCGGGGGGCGCTGTTTTAGCTAATAAAAAATTTTCACAGTCACAAATGAAATTATTATGGGAGTTGCAATGAATATTGACGAAATAAAATTATTATTCGCTGAGGGACGCTGTTTTAGCTAATGAAAATGTTTCACATTTACAGGGTGTGACAAATGAAATTACTTAGGGTGTTGCAAAAAATATTGACAAAATAAAATAATTATTTGGTGGCAGCGCTGTTTTAGCTAATACATTTTTTTACTTCTACTTGGTATCACAAATGAAATTACTTAGGGTGTTGTAATAAATATTGACAAAATAAAATAATTATTTCCTGGGGGTGCTTTTTTAACTAATAAACGTTTTTAAATATACTGGGTGAGAAAAAATGAAATTACTTAGGGTGTTACAATAAATATTGACAAAATAAAATTATTAAATTATTATTTCCCGGGGGTGTTTTTTAGCTAATAAATGTTCTTACATATACTGGGAGTGACAAATGAAATTACTTAGGGTGTTGCATTCAATATTGACAAAATAAAATAATTATTTCCTGGCGGGTGATTTTAGAACTAATAAACGTTTTTACATATACTGGGTGTGACAAATGAAATTACTTAGGGTGTTGCAATAAATATTGACAAGGATAGTAATTTTATTTTTTATCTGCAAAACAGTCTAAACTTACATATAGGGAATTGCAAACAATAAAGCACTGAAAAAAACAAACAGAACTGACATTACATTTTATAGTTTTTAAGAGTAAAACCCATCTGAAATGTTGAAAGCATTACGTATCCGTGGACAAAGGACCCGAGTTGTTAAAAAAAGTTGAATTTTATTGTGACATTGTGATTTTTTTTAATAGCACAAAGATTTGGATAACTTGAAATTGTCTAGTTCTATAGAGTCAAGTCGTTGAAGTCGCAGAGCGATAACTGTTTCCGGCGAATAAATCTATTTGCATTGCAATTATGAAATCAGGCGTTAAGGAATCGCCCCGTTTCGCTCGACTCGTTAGGCCATTCCGGCGAGCAATTTGAGACTTTCCACCGACGGCGACGCCATGATCAGGGGCGCCGCGATGCTCCTACAGGATGTAGTCAAACATTAGCACGCGTCCGCCGAGAGCGTCGCTGTTTAAATATCGCCCCTTAGGCAATAAAGGAGCATTAATTTGATGTACGTTTATTTCCATCGAGACTTGGACAAAATACAACTGCAAACTGAAAAGGCAAGATACAAAAATATTCAAATCAAGGCAACTTTATTTATTATTTCAAAATTGACTGTATTCCATTAATTAGAGTATAGTTTAATATTACCTAAGTTTATTATTGAAACGACAATGGAATTATTAATGCGCTTTCGATATGATTTGATTATCCACAAAATCGTAATCGTCCAATCATCCGATTACTAGAGTAGGATCCCACAACCCTCAACCGCAAGGATTAATAGCGTATTTAGCGTATCAGTACTAAAACTACCTAGTCCCTAGTCCCATTACGCAAATTATGAACATTTCCATTTCGGTATGGATCCCAAATTAGCATAGTTTGAAGTTTTTATGTGTTGGGGTTTTTCGTCTGATGGTCTGATGGTCTGGTATTGATTGATTCGCATCATGGGCATCGCACAGCCGGATTAATTGCGGACGGTTGTGCGCGGTCAGTTGCACCTTAATAATTTAGCACAGGCTCACAGCCGAACGCAAATAGGTGGTCTCCGGGAGGGGGATGCATTTGCATGCGAAGAGTGCGCACTCGCTTTTAATCATCCAAACATGCTTCACGCTCGAAGTGCGGCGACACATGTAACCCGAGGGCCAGGGCCAGAAGCGCACGCGGCTGGGATTATGAGACGGACCTCATCGCCAGCTCATCCTGGTTGTCAATTACACTCGGCCCTGATGCTGTGGAGAGAAGCTAGAGAGAAGTTTATTTTTTAGCTGCGCACTTTTCAATTTTCCGTTTTCAGCATTTTGCATGCGCCCCACTGACCATCAACAGGTTATGTGCCCATGGGCGCCATGGCTACCGGCCAGAGATGGATTTAGTCGCTCCACTCGTAGCAAAGCAGATTTATGGAGATTGGAGGCATGGAGGGACATCGGAGTGTTTATTCGATATGTTTTAATCATTTTAATGGCCTCGCAGCACGAAACCGGATGGAAGAGGACAAGCGGAGAAAAGGAAGAAAAACGAAGTGCAAAGAGGTTTAGCGCTCGTGGAGAGCTCGAGGGCTCAAATGCGAAAATATGAAAAATTTACGAGCGGATAATTCGCGAGCTTTCCAGGAAATTGAATCCAATTCTTTCGCTCTTACGCTAAGCCTTCTGTTTTTGCTGGATGCAGTTTTTATCAAAAATACGTACGCTTTATACTCATGATGATCATAATCTTTGCTCCGGCAGAGCAATTACTCACATAAATAAAAATCAAGCATAACCTCCAAAAGTCTGGATTCCTGCAGCTGTAGTTCTTGTTTTGTTTAAGCTGTATGGTTTGTGTAACGCACGAACGCTTTCCACATTTCCCCTTTTTCCACTTCTTTTTCTGTTTGCTCCTGCTGGTTTTATATATCACACCCGAGGCAAATATAAACACGCACGGATTCCTTAACGATCATCCATATTACGGAATTCCACGCACAGGACGACCAGACCGAAAAGTAATCCGATCTACGCATGGGGGTGTATATCAAGGCAGCAGGAGAACAGGGACAGGGACAGGGACAGGATTGAGTTACGTTGCATTGCGTTTTTCTTCGGCGTCCAGAATAAACGAAAAATGTCATTAGAGTCCGCAGCGTCCGGCATCGGTCTCTTCGGCATCGCATTCAATTAGATTAGTTCAGACCCGGCTGTCACACACCAGATATTTGTTACCGAATTGGCGCAACACCGCCGCCCCTCAATCTCCGTGTCCCCGTTCCCAAAAAGCTAAAGAAAACAGAGGAAACAGAGGACACAGTGAATACGAAAGAAATACCATGGACGATGGAGGAAAACCTTTAGGCATTTATTGTGTTAGATAAGAGAGTGGCAATTTGTTTTTGTAGACGACTAGAGGTTTTCCTTCCTACAGCAAAATCCACTTATATTCTAATATGATATGAAATGATGATAATATTTTTCCGCTGAGGAGACGGCGGATGAAGTGCTTTGGAGCAATCGGTGTGAAATTCATTTGTCCCCTCGACCTCTCCTCCACTCGTCACCCGACGCGGTCTTAATCAATCCTCATAGAATGTCCCCGATAGCATGATCCTGCGATAGGAGTATACTACCCCGACATTATTGTCATCCGAGGACTGAGGTCGAACAAAAGTTTGCCGTTGAGCAAAAGTTGATTGGATCTACCCACAACAAAAAATGCGCCACGGCACCGAGGAGGAAATGAATGCGAGCGTACTGGAGCGTGGAAAACTCGGAAGATTTCGCGATCCGAGATGACAAATCACCATCGCCACCGAAAACGCAAAGCAAAAAAAAAAGCAGAAAGAGCAAGGGCAAGGCGAGAAAGAAGAGCTGTAGATCGAAAACATGTTGAAAAGTTAGTCGCATCCGTCATCCTTATCGGGCTGTAAATTTTCACGACCAATTTCCATCCGCCGAGGACGCAGTAGGGCAGAAGAGGTGAGCGTGAAGCGGGGCGCAAAGTGGAGTCACATAAATTACGTCGACGCCGCCGACACGCGCAGCAATTACAAAAGCTGTTGCTGGCAACACTGGCAACAGCGCGCCCACCCCCGTGGCGACGCCGAGTGACCAGTCAGTCGCGAAATAAAGAAAACTTCGGATAGTCTTCTGCTTTCATACGCATTCATCATAACAAAACAACTTAACTTCCAGCGTATCCATGAGTCGCCAAGGGTGTAAAAAAAACCGCACCGCTACAAATTGATAACAACCCAGACTCGCTGACTCCCAACGCGGATAAGAAACGATAAGCCTTTATTTATAACGTGCTAATATAATTTACGTCTTTTGGTTAGACATAAATTAATTTTTTTCCGGCATGCGAAAACCCTACTTTTGAAGGGAAAGCTCAG
Organism: Geostiba sp. GC000077; assembly: GCA_030264215.1. Classification (NCBI taxonomy): domain Eukaryota; kingdom Metazoa; phylum Arthropoda; class Insecta; order Coleoptera; family Staphylinidae; genus Geostiba; species Geostiba sp. GC000077. The sequence continues at coordinate 5,105 of JARJDQ010012854.1, read as the reverse complement.
TTTCTCTTCAGTTCGGTTTCGCCATATCAATTTCGCATTATAATGCATTACGGAAAGATCTATCACCGAAAGAAATTGAATTGCATAGCACCCCCTTTTTCAGAGCTGTCACGACTTGCCATTGCCTTCGGACACACAGACACTTTGGACTTTTTGGAGTTGAGGCTGACCCATGGGCCTTATTATACAATTTCAAAGCGCAGTGAAAGTTCAGGGGCGTTGTTGGAGCAGCAAGGGCAAAAAGGGGCGATAATGCCCGTCAGAGATAGCGGCACGTTCTGGTCGCGGCGTCGATGACACTTATATTTCAAACCAATTTTACACGGCTCATATGTCCACTTGGAAAACGACTGAAAAAAAGATAAAAATGGGTGAGAGTCGAAAAATGCTGAAACGGTAGAACCCTCCCGTTGTGGACCGAGACGAATCGTTTATGATCTGCTTCCTATAAACATAACTAGATAACTAGACTCTGCAGTCGTCAATAGACATTGTCCAGTCTACAGTAAAAAAAAAATATAAAAGAAGAAAAATGAAAAATTATGGGTTTTATATTTGTCGTCATTTGAGTGTAGTCAAGTGAAGTGTAGAAGCATTTCCTCTAAATAAGATTTTATTGAGTGGATAAAAACGAATTAGAGGACATTGTGCGCAGTAGCAGTAGCTTAGGTACACTGTGGGCGGAGCAAAATCTCTTTTATAACTCACTACTTGTAAATATTTTATATTAGCAGAGAGCTTTTGCAATTATTTCCGTATATTTTATTGTCTTCAGCACGATACCATTCCATAATTGTTTTTTACACTTCGTCAATAAAAACACCCTTCCTACAAGAGCACTCGCATATCGAAATTTATCATCCGAAAATTATATTCGTGGAGGGCGCAAAATAATTCCAGAAACAAATAAAATCGTTTTATTTCGCGATATTGCAGCGCCAAGTCTAATGGACATTTTCATCTTCATTTTCTCTTGCGTACACGCTCCACCTAACACGTAACACTTGAAATTTCATTTCGACATAACCTATAATACGCTATAATGCAATTTAATATTTTATTTATTTGCGTGGGGAAATCTTAGGTCTTAGCTTCCAGCGAATCATAAGAAAATATTATTAAATTTTAATGTGTCATATTCTCGCGCTGGCAATTTCGAAAAAGCACAACAACGGCAAGTGTGAGTGAAACTGTTTATTAAAGCCTTTTACGACGTCACGACGAGTCTCATTGTGGCGGATTTCAATGGATTCACGCACCAACAATTAAAACTTGATAAAAACACAAAGCGCGCGCAGACAAACGAGGCTAATAAAACCGATGCCAACATTAATTAGTCTTGGCTGCAATATAAGTCTCTTAAAGGTCTCCATGCCCATAAGAATCAAAGACAAACAATAATTATAATAATAAAAATAATAAATCGTTCAAGTTTATTATTCATTGTTTTAATTCGTTTAATAATTCAACGTGCCGATAATATAATGTAAATTCGCAACTTTGTGTGTTGTAAAAAGTAAAATAATCCCATTCAAATTAATCGATTTGCGCGAAAAATTAACAAAAACCGAATAAATATTACACATGCACTACTTAATCAAGTTTTTACATTTGCATTTATATTTGAGTCTAAACTCTCGTAACTATAGTTTTATTGTAATTACTTAATGCAACATTGTGATTATTTGTCCCGCTGATGGCGACCAGGCAAGTTTAATTTAAAAAGCGTTAAAATGTTGTGTATTTTTAGGCTTTGTTGTCGCTGCGTTTTTCATTATCACCAGACCATCGAGTTTTCAATTATACGATGCCTGTGCTTTCAATATGCGCTTTTTTCGCATTTTCCCAGCGTCGACATATTATTGTTGGCGCCTCCACCTCAGCGGCAAGCGATGGATAAATTGGTGTGGTGTGTAACTATTCAGGGTGGCTTATAAAAAATGTATGCCATCAGTGTAATGCATGCGCTTGGACGCCGGAATTGATGCGTTTACATCGATATTTTCATTTTCAACTATGTGCCAAAATAGTTTTGTGTACCGTGTCTAAAATTGGTTCTATGGCATGAAAACCCTGCTAAAAATGTTACTTAAGCCAGGCAGAAATTATATATTGGCCCAATATTGGTCAAATATTGTAACAATATTTTTTTAAATTCAGCAATATTTCTCCAATATTAAAATTTTAAAATAAAGATATTTTGAAATGTTGCCAATGACCAAGTATAATTGATACGGCTAGTAGGATCGATGGCATCTGAATATTTCATGGCAATAACCCTGTGGACACATACTTGCCGATGATGAATAGATGAAAAATGCGAAATTAAAACAATAAAACTCGCTGCAACTTTTTTTTGTTGCACAGAGCATTCTGTAGGCTGTAGGATAATATTTATACGTTATCGTTTATCATCGCCCCTATTACAATGCGCTTTTTCGGCCACTGCACTCACCTCTGATGGTGCATAGTTATGCAAAACGCAACGCAACGTTGAGCATTGAGCGCTGATGCCCCTCCCGAGGATGATTTATCAAGTGCGTCGCAAAACGCCGAAAACTAAATTACACCTATTATCGCCGCGCATTCGGATTACCATAAAGTTATCCCAATGAATTTGAAGGGAATAGATTTTTCACCCGCCATGACACAGCGAAACCACAATGATGCGTAACGCTTTGTTTAATTTTTCAATTACTTTCAATTGCGCTGCAAACACGAGGAGGAAAAATGATATGAATGTAATTGATATGGAAATTGTCCAAAATGGGGAAGGGAAGAGGGAGAAAGTAATTTTTATAATGCACCATTAAAAATTGCATTTTGCAAAGCGATAGTAATTCGCATCTTCTTAGAATTTCACTCAGCCTTTCGCTTCGGTGAAAAACCGCAACATTCACAAACCATAAAGAATCACGTCAAAAGTTCTACGAAGCACAATTTGTGTGCATGCTCATTGCTCACGGTATTAAAATCCCTAAAAAGCGTCAGCAAAAAAGTTGAGTTTTCCAACGCTGATATTTTCACCGCGTCGTAGATTAACCACGTGTTAATGAATTGGAGTGGCAGTAAATTATTTCGCGCTGATGGTAATTAATGAAGCAGCGCAAAAACACACACCACGCTTCTGCAGTGACTGCAGAAAAACTTTGCATTCGCTAACGAACGAGCGTGCCATGGTATCTTCTAGTATAAATTATGCACTTGACAGATTGCTAATTTATAGGAGTAATTGCTCATTTAAATATTACCTAATAAATCTACCCTTGGCCTAAGTAATCTAATAACAATATGTAGAGTGTGGAGTGTGGGCAAAAACTCAACTGAGTTATAGCCTTGCAAGGAATTCAAGAAAGGAAAATTTAGTTTGGGATGGGACGACAAAAAAATGGGTTTTGTTGCGTTATCAATTTCATCAATGCATCCGGATATAAATCGTCCCTACGTTGAAAAACTGCCAGAGATGTTATAAACGACCTGTTCTTGGTTCACAAAAAAAAAGAGTCGGTTTAGACTAGACACTAGAGTTTAGATAACACCATATTTGTGTGATTGCCTTGGTATATAGGTACTATTTGAATTTGCATGATTATTTTTAACGTTGGCAATATTCCAATCTTCCTGTGCGGAGAGTTTTGGGGAAAGCACTCATAACTAAGCGCGATATGAAAAGATGCAAAACAAATAAATATCGCTTCCTTTGTCGCTTCTCGCTTAGAACTCCCCGAGGAGGAGGCGATCCCTAATCTAAGACGAGGCGTCGTAAAAATGCTCCCAAACTCCCGGGCTGCAACGTAGGGAGATGCGAAATGCGTAAAATCGTTGCGTGCATTATAACGCGACGATATGGCCACAATCAACCTTAAATTGGATTGTTTGGGGCTGCGGAACACACACACCAACACTGTCAGGAGCAGAAGCGTTTCTTTCCATGCGGGCTATAACATTACACGCGTAAAATCTAACAAACTCTCACAAGTATCAATATTGTGTTGTGCGGTTGCACAATTTGAAATGTGATAGTATTGAATATCGTCCCAAATCGTCCCAAATATTACATAAAACGGGTGTGAATACTTGATGTCCTTGGAGTAGTAAAAGTCAGGTCCCAGATCCCAAGGTCTAGTATGTACTACTACTCTAGCTCTAGGTCCGCCGCGCCGGATCGTAAAACAGCGCAAATCCTGCGCAGATTCGTTGCATCGTATGATTTACGATTGGCTTATTTAAAACAAGTCTGAACATAAAAAAGTGTGCAACTTTATTGCTACCGACTCTCCCAACTCTCCCAAGTTCAGCATACGGGCACAACAAAGGATAAACAATAAAAATTTTATTGATTGGTAAATCTTGCTTATCGAGGGCTATCAAATTGAATTTTATCCTTTTGGGGGTTTTTGGATGCGCGACCGTTTGAAGTCCTTGTGTGAGGATGGCACACTCCTTTCATGTTTGTCAACATGCGCATCGAGCATGACGACATTTACGAGCAGTTCTGATTTCGACCTCTAGCTCTGGTTCAGGACATGTGAGAACGATGATGGAAATTGAAATAATAGGGGTTGAGTGTACGCGTACCTGAGAAGCAATAAACATCCCTAAATACAGTGGAAGAGATGAGAAAATGACAGAATTAAGGGTTGCACGCTGACACATTCTTGTGCTCTCAGGACAAGGACCATCAATCATGTGTGTAAATTTAAACTTTAACAACATTTTGGGAGCATCGGAGTGAATGTGTTTGGATGCAGGGGGGAGGGGGGGGGGGGATGAATGGGGTGCTAATACTGAAAAATCGTTCGCTTCTGGCCTGCGTTGCGTCGCATCGCGATTGACAATGATGCATCAGGGATGCGCCAACGAAATTAACTTAATGAGTCGCATTTAGTCGACGTTTGCACCCCCAATTGAGAGATTGCACACCCTGCCGCCGCTGCAGTCGCATTACGCCCACCTAGAGCTGAGCTTACACATCCGCTGCGGGGGTATTCGAGAGGCTGACACTTGACACTCTATTCCACTTGACGGTTCGCCTCCAAATGGGATTGAAATGGCGAAGCAAATGAAAACCAAACGAACAGCTCATTTGTTACCATCACACCGTT
>JARJDQ010012839.1:0-14692 GCA_030264215.1 Geostiba sp. GC000077 | reverse complement strand
CGAATGATTTGAGAGATTCGAATTCTGTTTTGAATTTAATGACTTTGAACATGAATTTATACCGTACATTGTTTAGATATAATGCAAATAAATGACGTGCATAAAACGTTGTATGCCCTATGGACGCGCAAACGCCACGAACCACGGCGCGGCGTCCGCTTCGTTCGAGGAGCGACTCTCACTTCGCCAACCTTTGCCTTGGTTCCTGGCTTGCGCGTCCGCGGACCATAAATAACTACATTAGGACCCCTTCCACTTAAAAATTTATTGATTGATAGTTTTCCACTTTCAATTTTGTTACTGGAAGTGGAAACGTAACTCATCAATGGCCTGATAAGTGGTAGGCAACCATGCATACAGTTGAGTCTGTTGGGTTGCCTAGAGGTCGCTGAATGCATGCATCATTCTGACTGGTTCTCTCAAGGTTTTCTAGTGTAGGATATAGTCAGTTGATCCAAATTTGTTGACCTGACAGAATGAAACAAGGGTTGGTTATTAAGCCATAACGAACGACGAAATAACGTGGAGAATAACGTGGAGAATAACGTGGGAGGTATGTTTATATTTTGTCATAGTTACTACTGCAGCCAACAAGTTTTTAGTGAAAACTAAACTCCCCCATTCAAAACTTATACCAAGCGATTATTAAATATTCATTTTTTAAATCAAATAGACCTATGATTTTCACTTGCTGTCGAAATCTGCCAGATTAAAGTAAACACCGACATTGCTTGCTTCATGGTCTACAAAAAGAAACGAAAATTAATCCACATACGGTGATTTTACCTCTATATCTATACCGCAATGAATAATGCCAGATTCAAATCCGAAAGTTTGCCAGCACTTAAAACGCGTGAATTCTGCGCTCTCTGTATCATCAACGACAAGTCCTTTCGCATGTCTGTCCTTCCCTTACCATACCAGTCCACCATAAAAATGCTTGTCGATAAATTGCGTATCTGTTCTTCAATTATTGTTCCACTCGACGCGTAAACAAATAGCTGATTTGAGAAAATCATGTACAGTGAACTGAAATACGTGACGTCTTCAAAAGAGGGCGGGATTCTACAACAATTGACGTGAATTTAACACTCGGACCTATTAAAAATATCTGGTTACCCATTAGCAACTATCATGTACAAACAGAGTATCAACGACCACAAAGTCAAGGAAAATTGACAAAACATAATCATCGTGCAGATTTCGTTCAAATTATGCACGAAATCTAACAGGTAATCGTGCTGGTCGACAATCTTCTGTAACAAGTACTTTCTTCTGATGACATCCTCAGTGTTCAATTGCATCAGTCCAGCTTGCAGTAGCTGACAGGCGTTGTAAATATACCCAGTACATATGATAAACAATAAGTCAAAGCCTATACCAGCGGGTAACCCGTGGAATATTAGAAGCCAACACTGATACACATAGTTACAAATCCAACACAGAAAACTCTGCTGCATATTGCAAAAGCTGAAATCGGAAAAGATCAGAGTTTTACGCTCCGAGTCCAAGGCTGGCAGGGGAATTATTCCCACACAGAAGAGGACAATGAAACCCATATATCCTTGCATGATACGCGTTATGAATGAAAACACCTTGTTCACTTTCCGTCCAGTTTTCTCATCGAATGTATCCGCACGCCAGAAATGCCTCAACATATCGATGAGATGAATCAGATTCTTTGACTTTCTTTGCAGATACACTGCTTTTAGTGTACACTAAAAAAATGATCACACATTCTATACATTTTTCGCGATTCGAATTCGCACTTACCAAGAACACCGATGGTAGATAAACTAGTTTTCTCAGCGACTTAACGCCATCCCAATAGACAATGCCATCTACAAAGATTTCCATGGTCAGAAAGGCCAGAGACGCAAGTGTAATATATCCGCGAATGGTCTGCTTCTTTTCGTAAGCACCGAATAATCGCAACATTCTAATGGTCCACTTTAGAGCAGGGATTTGGTTCGAGGCACTGGTCGGACGCATTTTCCCGGGAGACTGAACCACATTGGACAATTTGACCACTCCGAATTGCTACCTACCTATAAACGTTCTAGACTATACGTCAAATTAGGAATCGATTTGGGGAAGCAATGATTTATATGTTTAGCGACTTAATTGCAGCTGAACTAACCCTGGAGCCTATGCATGCGAGGAACGTTTGCATAATGCTCTAAATCATCCTCTTGAATTTGAATTTTTTTATACATATATATTGTGACGTAGTGGGATTCTAAATAACCAGAAAAATAATGCTACATTCTTGAAGATGATAGGAAAGGGATGATATTACTCTAGAGTATGTCTAGGTTTCGGCTCAGAGAGGATTATCGAACCCGAGTCGCCGAAACTGCTTGTCGGCAATTCGGCATGTTTCTTTTAAAATGATTTATTGTGACATTTTTATGATTCACGTGGTTTCTGGCCCGTCCTGCCTAAGACTGCCGATCCTGGATCCTCCTCTCTCCTCCTCTCAGTGGGGAGTGGGGAGTGAGGAAGAGTGAGGAGGATGCAAGATCGGCAATCTTAGGCTACTACCATACACAGGGATTTGGTTCTAAGCACTGTTCGGACGCATTTTACCAGAGAGTAAACCAAATTGATTAATTTGTCAACTCCCAATTGCTACTTATTTACAAACGTAATAGACTTCGTCAAGATAGAAATAGATTTAGGGAAGTATTGATTGATATGTTTGGCGACCTAATTGATGTTGAACTAACTCTGGACACTGCGCATGTGAGGAAAGTTTGCATTATGCTCCAAATCATACTCTTTTTTTTACATGCATATTGTTATGTAGTGGGATTATAAATATTCTTAAAAATAATGGTACATTCTTGAAGATGATAGAAAAGAGATGATATTACTGTAGAGTATCCTGGATCCTCCTCATTCCTCCTCTCCTCACTCCTCACATGCGAGTATCGAGTGAGGAGTGTGGAGTGTGGAGTGTGGAGTGTGGAGTGGGGAGTGTGGAGTGTGGAGTGTGGAGTGTGGAGTGAGGAGTGAGGAGTGTGGAGTGAGGAGGAGTGAGGAAGAGTGAGAAGTGGGGAGGAGCAAAGATCGGCAGTCTTACTCGACAATCATACATTGCTAATTATCATTTTAGTCCCTTAATTGATTCAGATATGATACATCTTGAAAATAACTTCCGAAGCTATGAAAATAACCAAAAAGGCAAAGAAGGAAATCTCACATATTTAAGCTAATTTTCTCTAATAACTTTTTCCTACATAAAATATTTTAAATACACATTATGCTAAACCTCATGAAATTGTAAAATAATAGTAAATATAGAGAGTGAAGATTTGATCACCTAAAACAACAAATCTGATGATGTCATATGGAAACAATTAATCGCGAAACTTACAGATAGGAACAGAACCAAATTCAATGGAGACATCTTCCCAACACTCAAACATTTTGCATTCTGCGCTCGCGCAATCATGAAAACCAAGTCTTTTCGCAACGTAGTACGTCCTTTAGCATGCCACTCTACCTCAAACAAAGCATTCGGCAAACTTTCCAACTGTTCCTGAATAAATGTCCCTCCCAATGCGAATATGAGCAGTTGACAAGAAAATATTACATACAACACTCCAAATAACACAAGATCAGAAATTTTTGGTGGAACTCTGTAAATACACATTAAGTAACGCCTCCTTAGTAGTAATAGAATTTCTTACCCGTCAATTACCATCATATACAAGTAGAATGTCAATGACCATAGTGAACACCAAAACTGCACCAGCATGAAACCCGTGTAGAATTCATTCGCACTCCCTACAAACCTCATAACCACATGATGTTGATCCACGATTTGCTTCAAAGCGCGATGTCTCTTCACCGGATCTTCATTGTCCAGCCTCTTGAAGGCCTCCTTTAGCAGTTCGCACGCATTATAAACGTACGCTGTGCAGATCACAAAGATGGAATCAAAAAGAGATGTAACAGGGATTATAATTATGTGTGCCACGCATGCTTGCCAGAAATACATGGAGAACCAACAAGCAAAGCTTTCATATTTATTGCAGAATGTAAAATCGCCAAGGATGAAGTCCCTCTTGTCTAAATCAATCCATGGTAGTACTACTACCAATAAGCAAGTTGTTTCACAACCTGCAATATACAATGCACACAATCTTGAGACGATTGTGAAGACGTTGTTGAATTTTTGCCTGGTCTCAATCTCAAAACCATCTGGTCTCCAAAAATGTTGCAAATGTCCCAGTATATGAAAGAATTCCTGCGATTTGAAGGCGAATATCATCCCCTTCATCAATGTCTAAAATCAAGTCACTTAGTTAATTTTGAGAAGCTTCGTTAAAATTTTAATGCATCGCACTGTGGAACATCCTGGCATGAACCTTAATTTTTTTAACGACTCAATTCCCTCCCAGTTTACGGTTACGTCCCACAGCTGAAGAAACACCATAAACGATAATGATATCAGTAAGAAGATACTGATTTTGTTGCCATGCCGGTGGTTACAATCAACAAATAGCAATATTCGTAGAATCCAGTTAAGAATTGGAATGAGCTTGGTTTCACTTGTTAAATCGACCATTTTAGCTCACAGAATGCCGGAAAATTGATTAGAACTTGGAATCTAGTCAATAAGGTCATGGAGGAGGTGCACGGTCCTGTGTTATTATGATAATGATCGTTACGGACTTGTTCAACTGCGTAGTACGATGATATTCGAAAATAAGTAGTTGCCATACACCATGTTTGTTTTTGGCTGTCAATAAATTGATGTCAACGATTTTGTCCTTTCAAACCCGAAACGCGATCAAAATTTTAACCGAAGATCGAAGCATGTTTTCACTATGTACGCAAATCATAATTTAGATTTCGACAAGCGCAGCAGCATTGGCCAGATGTCCAGTAGCAAATTACGGAGCGGTGATATCACCACTAGCAAGAAACACGAACGGCCAGCAGCCAACAAGGCAAAGGTGCACCAGAAGTATCCGCTACGGTCAGTGCAAAATGTACCTGTGTCACAATCGCCACGTCAGAATTCACCCCATACGAAAGCGCCCGCTTCGAAGAGCAGAATGGTAATACCATTATCTGCATCGCAAAGCAAAGCCGACACTTTGAAGCTCCTTCAAGAACAAATGCGCATGCTGGAAAGGTGGAAGAATGGTCAGCTTTTCGATATGGATGTTAGCGCGAAGAGAGCCAACCGCAGCAAGGTAAAAGGAACCGTCTCCACTGAGAAAACCCTAGATACATTTCCCACCAAGATCAAGTCCAACATCAATTTGAGGAAAGCGGATCCACACAATCTGATGCAGCAGAGCTGGCCCAGATTACAAACCTGCTATGAAGATTGTTTGGAAAGTCCGACGGCGCCCAGGAATTCGGTAAACACTTCCGTCTCCCTGGAGCAGTTCTCCAGCGACTTCTCCACGCAGATGGCCCATCCGCCAGAGAAGGAACCCCATTTCGCCACGACTATCAGTCACTTTGTCGACATTCTGGATATCAAATCGAACGTGAACAACAACAAGCAAACGATAACTGATGAAACAGCGTGCGAGTCCAGCTCCACGCAAACCGTGCACAACAGCAACAACATGCTGTGTCAGGTCTGCGCCAGAGTGAGCAACATGAGCACGCAAATGGTCTCTGATCAGGAGACCGAGCAGAACGGCAGCGGTCTGGAGGAGACGATCGTTGAAGACTGCGACAACTTATTGAGGACTCTAAAGATGCACGACTGTCGGCAGAATGTTAATCAAATTTTTGGAACGCCAACACTACCAAACTTCGCATCTGGCTTCATTGCGGATAAAGTGGAGTTTGGCAATGTTCTAGAGGGATTATTCAACTTTCATCATAACTTACCTGAAGAGTCAATACTGCAGTTCAGAGATGATGTGATTTCTACCGTCTCTGAATGCAATGTTGCAATGGATCCTACAGAAAATGTTATTGTGGAGTCCAGTAAACCTGAAGAAAATGTTAACGTATTATTGGGCGCAATACAAAACTCAAATCGCTTGATAAGCGAATTGAATTCCTTGACCACGGTTCTTCAGCATACGTTTCAGTCAATTGTCACATCGAACGCTGAAAAAGCAGATGAAACTAGGTCTGATTACAAAACGGTTGATCCTGGACAATCTCAGAGCTCCGATATTATTTCGAAAGACTATTCGGAAATGGATAAAACCGAATATATGCCGGTCCCTAAACCAGCTTCCGCTGTGCAATTACCTGATGTGAACCTGGAAAAAATAATCTATGATCTGGATAGCGCAGTGCTGGAAATTAATGAAGACATCCGAAACAATCAAATCAAGTCTTCTATTGCAAACATTAGCAGTGAGCTGGTAAAAATCCTGCGCCAAATGAAATTCATTGGAGGACAGGAACAAAATGATTGTAAGAATTCCAGGATGCAGAGCTCAGATAGAGCTGGCAATTTAAAAGTGGATAATCGTCGTAATCAGAGTTCACGAAAATCCAAGAGCAACACTGACATCTTATTACCCTACGACTCAAAGAAGGACTGGGACGTGCCCAAACTAAAGAACAATGTGCGACCAAAAAGTTCCGAAGAGTCCGTATCATCGAACTTTTCCACGTGCACCGAACTATCATTCGCTGAATTCACTAATTTTGAAAGTCCAATGCCGAAACATGGAACTGGCGATCACGTATTCAGCAGCCCAGTGAAAGTACAACGCGTGGAAGTTTCGAAAGTACTTTCCAATGTATCCACAAACACGGACGATATTGATTCAATATCGAGAAATTACAATTACGTCAGATACAAACCACTGCTGAAGTCAGCAGCAGCTCGCCGACCAAAGAGACGACGTCAATCGAAGATGTATAAAACCCAGACGTACGTGAAGCCAATCACCACAACACTCGCCTACCAAATGTCAGCTTTTCATCCAACTTTTGCGACCAAGAGCGCACTGAAACACTTTCCGAACTTTCCGAACCCGAGCAAGAATCGAAAGCTCATCGTCCTCAGCCAAACTCCCAGCGTGGGGGATTTGAAATACACCACCAAAGAGTGTAACAAAGACTCTGCCATACTTGTGCAGTCATCGACCAGTTGCGAATATGATGGTGCTAATAACACCAACTTGCTATCGATTAACTCCTCGCATCATCGCAGCCCCATGAAAGCCATTAGCTTGGCAAAGACGGGCATAAGCACACCATATCCAGAGACCACACTTGTGATTGATACCAGCAACGTGACTCTAGCTGAGGATATCTCCCTGAGTGATATGAATAAGCTACCCGTGATCATCGCCAAGAAGTCGTGCGAAGTACAAGCATGCGCGCAGATCGGCATCGAAGCAGGCGTACAGAAAGACGTTCCATTAGCAAGCATTCAAGTGCAAGGTGTTGAGCGCATGGCGCATCAAGACGCTGCTGTACAGAATCGCATGTCCCTCACCGACAAGGACATCAGCACGGATATATTGGATTCAAAGAGTATCGATGAGGAACCTGCGATTGCTCTTCCCATTGAATCCACCAAGCAAGTGTGCATCAAAAAGAGTCTACACGTACAGTCTACAGAAGAGGAGTACGCCACAATCACTGAGGCCCCTTCTACCATTATCTCCTTGCCCAAGTTCAATAAGAAAGAGATCAAACTCGATTTTGGCAGTGAGCTGGTGTGTGCCGTCAAGGAGAAGTGCTCGCAGATGCCTAAGCAGATGGTGCAGACGGTGCTCACTCGGCTGCAGGCCACCTTCAATGTCAAACTGCCTGAGGATATGAGCAATCTGCAATGCCACCTGACCAACTACGCACCACCCGTCCCTGGCTTTGAAATCTTGAGCGTGCGCTGCATTGGGGACAGCAGTGTGTTGATCAAATGGAAGCGAGGCCCTTCCACGACGATTCGGGGATATGAAGTGTACATCAATAGCACGCTGAAGACGAAAATCCACAGCAGCTACCGATGCTCTGCAGTCATAGACTTTATTCAGCCGAAATCGACGCTGTTCATCTGCGTCTGTGCCATGGCAGAGGGCAATGAAGTGGAGCAGATGGCCAAGGCCACGTTTAAGATGATCTGAATTATTACTTTGCGCCCCTTTGTGGTACCGAGAAATTATTTATATTGTGATTGTACTGATTATGAAGATGTAATAGATAAATTGACTGTGGACTGCGTTTTTACATCTCCTGTCACATTCGTCTGTTTATTGTTATGTCAAATTTTCAGTACTTCAACATTATGTACCGCCAGCCAGTGTGGAGCAATTCTGAGCCCCCTGATGATGATGTAATTTCCCATCGAATACTAAACTCGCGGGGACGACGAAGAAGTCCCAAACCACTTTTGTATAAACCGAAGAGGCAAGATAAGAGGCAAGTGGTAACGATCCGGGAGGTACGTAAAATCGACCTGAACAGTTTGCTGGTGAAGTGGACCCCAAGTGGAAGGACGTCGACCATTGGCTACGCGGTATTCATCAATAAGACACTCAAGACACGGATTTACAATCGCGCTCGCAACATGACCGTACTGGACTACCTACCGCTTAACAGTTTGTTTGTGATCACCATCAAGGAGATCGGCGATGATGGCAGGGTGACATCGCATGGCGCTAGTACCGTCTACAAGATAACATTTTAATTGTACGCCATTCCCTGAATGTTCGGTATATCGCAATGGTATCGTGTCAGTTTAAAACAAATGCAATAAAGTTTAATATGCTGCGTCAATTCAAATCATCTCATCTGTAAACGTCATACCTCTTTAAATTTTCTGTTAAAATGGCATGAAAAGAAAGAAATTGTAGCCATCCAGGAGCACTAAAATTCAAAAACCAAAAATGGCTAGTAGCAAATGTTCGTGCCGGTCTCGCAGCACGTTGAAGGAATCCGATCCGGACTCGGAGACCGATCCGGAACCAGAGCGCACGTCACGCGGACCTCACGCGGTGAAACGCAGGAAGTACAAACCGGAGGATCTGAACAGCACTGGTTTGCAATGTAACTATGAGCAAGGTGCCGACATGGGTCCCTCGGCGCACGGTGCGATGGAGATTCAATGCGATTTCGAGGACGACGATGACGTCCAGAGCGTGTGTTCCGTGTGCAGATGCTCATCCGGATTCTGCAACCCCAAATGTGAAGCGGCCAAGGTAAAAATAGGCAAGAACCGATCAGTATACTGCAAGTCACCACGTAGTAGCGGTATTCCAGTGGCGGTGAAGCGCAACTCTGCTCCCGGCCTGGCATCGCTGGTGACGGATCCGAACTCCTCCTGCAAGTGCCTGGGAAGGTGTTCGCGCGAATGCGAAAAGCGCAAGTTGATGGACGCCGTGGATGCCATCCGCGCAAAGAATGCTGGGAAGGGACAATCAAGGTGCGCGGATAATCAATGCCGCAGCGCGTGTAATGCGAATGTACAGGCTGACATGGACGAACCCCCAATCTCGCCTCTGGCTGACGTTCCAATGGACGGGGCAGCACCTCCTAACAAAGCGCAGTCGGAAGCGTCCGAAGTATGCATTGCGTGCCAATGCGATGGGCCCTGCAACATCCAATGCTTGCTGGCAAAGCAGGGCACGCTTCTGACTCCTGAGGATCTGGTTGTCTCCACCATTGATAGTTGCGCCGTGTGCGTATGCACTGGCCCCTGCAATCCGGTGTGCGAGGAAGCCAAGACGTTAAGGCAGGCGCGGCCATTGGTGTGCGATGATTGCCAGTGCAAAGATGAATGTTCCCTGGAGTGCAACCAGACGAAGAAAGGGATGCTTGGCAAGGAGAACCAAACGGAGAAGAGCGACCCCGTCTGTTACTGCGAGCAAATGTGCCAGGCAGAGTGTGATGAATACAAGATTACTCAAACTGAGCCGAAACCTCCGCCATTAACTAGCTGCCAAGCAGTTGCTTGTGAACTCTGCGTCTGTGTTGGGGAATGCAACGATAAATGCATATCAGCACGAAGTACTGCTGATGCATGTGTGTGCAATGCGAAATCACGATCCTCGCAGGATATTGATGGGAGAAGTTCAGATTCTAAATCACGATCCTCTCAGAATGTTACTGAGAAAAGAAGTTCAAACGCGAAATCACGTTCCTCGCAGAATGTTCCTGAGAGAAAGTCTGAGACTAAATCACGAACCTCGCAGAATGTTCCTGAGAGAAAGTCGGAAACTAAATCACGATCTTCGCAGAATGTTCCTGAGAGAAAGTCTGAGACTAAATCACGGTCCTCGCAGAATGTTCCTGAGAGAAAGTCGGAAACTAAATCACGTTCTTCCCAGAATATACCTGAGAGAAGTTCAAACGCTAAATCAAGAGCCTCTCAGAATGTCCCTGACACAAGCTCAAAGGCGATCTGCGCAACTTGTATTTGCACCACTGCATCCTGCAATGAAATATGCAAAGCTAACAAACTAGGGGAGAAGAAGAGAAAGTCAGAAAGTCCTGCACCAAAAGTTTGCGAGGTTTGCAACTGTTGCGGTACGTGCACTGAGGAATGTGAGCTAAACAAGCTCAAGCAACGAAGAAGCAGCAAGGAACTGAGATTCAGCGACGCAGAAGAAACTACATCAGAGGCGGTAACCACCGAAGATGCGACACAGGTCAACGGCATCATTGAAGAATTCAACGATGATGCATTACTTAGCCAAGCCAATGAGGAATCGTTCCCACTAGAGAAGGCCAAGTCCTCTTGTGATTTGCCCGATGATCCAATTTGCGACGTGTGCGTATGCACAGATACTTGTCAGTCAAAGTGCGCGGCTATTCGGAAGATTAAGTCCGCGTCGGAGTTTCCACCCTATGACATGGTGTGTGACCCATGCATTTGCATCGATAAGTGTACCATGCCATGCGAGGCAAAGAAGAAGAACGCGACATGTCTGACAGAAGACGGAAAGCCTGTCACATGCAAGGAGGACATTGCAGATTGGATTCCCTGCGTTACCTGTCAAGATGGGACGCCTTGTTCGCCGGAATGTAGGGAACGCAAGGCTCAAGCATTTTGCATGCCGAAGCCTCCCGATTGCGGAGCCAGAAGTTCACAAACTCCGTGCAGGAAACCAGAAGCTGTGAAAATCTGCAACACTCCGGTGCAGACGTCCTGTGCACCTTTGTCGAATATTGATGCTCAGACCACTGACGAGGCTCAGCCAGTGGGCAAAGCCACTTCCACTGTCGGTGGAATAATTGAAGAAGAAGATTTGAAAGACCAAACCCGCCAGTCGATGGATGTTATATCCCGCCCTGAAAGCAAGGCACCCTGCGAAGAAGGTGTGGATCCAAGTGGCACCGGTGAGCAGTGCCCTTGCATGTCACAGGGCCGACGAGAATGCGGCATGTGTCTGAGACTTCGTAGCTATATTTGCTCGATGTTTGATCAAGCCCCGTCTCCGACTGACAACGGCCCAGGAAGTAAGGAGGCAGATCAAGCTTCACAAGAAGGAACCTACTGCTGTTGTTTGGGACCACAGCCCCAACGACAATCACAGCGCAAACCAGAGGCGAAACCAAGGAGTCCCTCTCAGGATGCACAGTCAGCCCGGAATTCGCAGAATGCACGATCAACTCGGAATTCGCAAGATACACAATCAGCCAGGACCTCACCAGAAGCACAATCTGGCAAGACTTCTCAAGAAGCAGAACCTGGAGATCACGGTGGACCGTGTCAATGCTCCAAAGCCTTGGGTCGCAAACGCAGCAGCTACACCGAACGTATGCAGAGCACCATGGGTCGCCTTCGAACCTGCTGTGACGATGCCGAGCAAGCAGCGTCCCCATTTATTAAGGCCCAATCAGCGTTCACCCTTGACGTTGGCAACCAGCAGGAAGCCATCGCTGCATTACTGTACAAATGCAAGCAGAAGGATCAGTACATAGACGCGCTGATCGACGACGTCCTCGACCGGTCACAGAGCAAGCAGTTCAACAATCTGTTGACGCGCTTACAGGAGCAGAACCCCAATG
Organism: Geostiba sp. GC000077; assembly: GCA_030264215.1. Lineage (NCBI taxonomy): Eukaryota > Metazoa > Arthropoda > Insecta > Coleoptera > Staphylinidae > Geostiba > Geostiba sp. GC000077. Next base: position 2,734 of record JARJDQ010012839.1, on the reverse strand, counting down.
CGCCGGACTTTGACAGCGCGCTCATCACCAACGCCTTGGACAGCAACAGCCGGAACGATCCGGTATGCGGCATCGATTTGTTCGGCTTCAGGGTGCTGAGCGTCAAACGAGTGGGGGCAACCTGCTTAATGATCAAGTGGTCCCAACCAGCCGACGGCCGAGTCTGCGGGTACGATATCATCGTCAACAGTCAGATCAAGGCCAAGATCGCCAGCAAGGATCGAGTGTACGCCATCTTAGATGCGCTGGACTTTGCCACCACCATTTCCATCGAGGTATTCGCGGTGGCGCCAACAGGACGCGCCCATCCAGCCGCCCTGGCTTACTACGCCAAATACTAGGGATCAGAAGAATCAGAATGTATTAATGCCAATCCATTCATTTGATTAAATAAGATTTGACGCATCTAGTTGCCATTGTTGCCATTTATTCATTGCTGTCATTTTCAAAATTGTCCGTTCCTGGTCATCGCCTCATTCATCAATGCCAAAGCGCTGCATGGCTTCAAAGTATGCATAAGGACCCAGCATTGCATTTGAAATCCAACACCTACGCGAAAAAACGGTTCTACGAAGGCAACATGTCTGAGAAACTCCTCGACTCGGTGAAGAACGCGTGCAGCACCCCACCGATGACCAGCACGTTGGCCAACAACAAGATGATGAACATGGCCCTATTGTGCAACAAGTACTCGCGCATTGAGGCGTTGATCGGCCGACTTTCCGATGGCACGATATCCGGCACCAATCTACCCGAGCAGAGGAAATGACAATTGATTGTTGCAATAACACCCCATGAATGAATAAAACCTATCAAATTCTAGTCTGACGTTTTATCTTTCTATATAGAGCCTGTTTTAAAATTTACAGTATGAATATCCAAAGAGAAAATCGATGTAAAAGCGACTCCAGTTCGGTGAAAAAGTTCCGTCCAATCTATCCGCACCTCGCGGCCAAATACCTATTCAAGAAAGCCCACAAGAAGCACCCAGGGCGGCCGCTCATTGCAGCGCATTCGCAATCCAAGGTATTGAGCGTGGAAAACTTCACCGAGGAGCAGAACTGCTTCCATTGCCTACATAGAAGCTTAATCCACCTGGGGTGCAAGGAGGACGTGCATTCGGTGTTGCACATCAAGCATGGCAAAGTGTGGGACTCCATAAGCACCATTCCGTCGAAATCCAGCGGGATAAAGGAGCGCAGCGTGTCGTGCAAGCTCCTTGTGACATCGAAGCGATGCAAGCGCGATTACAACGACTGCTCGATCCAAACAGACTTCAGCCTGGACGAGTTCTTCTACGGAATGGCGCGGAGTGAATTGGAGAAGATCCTCGCTGATTATAAAAACTATCAGGGGTCGATGACGAAGCTGAAGCAGCGCAGCACCCGCATGCGGCCACTGTCGAAGACCCTCGTCCTCCTGGCGGCCCTCGAAGAAATCATCTATGAGAAGCAGAACAAGCATTTGTCGGTGGAGAACATCAACGCTGAGGTGCAGTACGAAGCAACGGAACTCCGCAGTATGAACATTCAAACATCAGCGCACCAAACGGAGCAAAGTGGATGCAAGTCAGGCGCCTGTAACGTTTGCCGAAACTTAGAAATAGCTTCGATAGGTTCGCAAATGACATGCAAACAGTCAATAGGCAACCAACATTCATCTCAGTGTTGTTGCATCGATTGCATCACGAAGCTGTGATCGCGGTAGCCATGCATAAATAAAAGTGGTCATTTGTGTCAATAAAACAAAATCATTCGTAAAACAGAGCGTGTCACAACTTATTCTCAATTTTTTTCATTCCCATTGACAATCATAAATTCTCAGTGTTTGTGCGCGTGAAAATTTTAATCCTTTGGAGAACAAAAAGGCATACGAGCTGGTACAATGTCTACAGTGAAGAACATTAAGGAGGGGTCGTCGAAAAATACCACCGACAACACGAAAACGGAAGATTCACTTGGCGCAGCCGCATTCGCGTACGATACGGCAATGGGACGGTATCAATGCGAGACGGCGCGGGGCCAAGGGCTGGTGTCTGCGGACCGAGAAAATGGCTACCCTTTTCAGAAGCTAAATCCCCACAACAATGAATTCTGCTCATTTCCGGTGTATTGTAAGTGCAATGGTGTGTTGCCGAAATCTGCCACGGCAACAACGAACGGCGCTGACCAACAATCGCGCGTCAGCAGCAACAAAACGGGCGCCTCGATTAACGGCTCCGAAAAAACAAAAGCGAACAAAGGGGCGTCGCTATGCAACCAAATAACATGTTGTCAATGCCCACGCGAGTCGCCGCCTAGATCAAAAAAATCTTCGCTACAAAGTGACAACACTGCCAAGAGTACGACTGGGGCCAGCTGCAAGTGCAGTAATCGGCCACCATCGGTGCCACCATCCAACAATGGTGGTAGTGCCGGCGGTAGTGCCGGTACTGGTGGCACTGGAGGGTCAGGAGGTAGTGCTGGTACTGGAGGCAGTGCTGGGACTGGTGGATCTGGAGGTAGTGCTGGTACTGGTGGCACTGGAGGATCAGGAGGTAGTGCTGGTACCGGAGGCAGTGCTAGGACTGGTGGGTCTGGAGGTAGTGCTGCTACTGGTGGCACTGGAGGATCAGCAGGTAGTGCTGGTACCGGAGGTAGTGCTGGGACTGGTGGGTCTGGAGGTAGTGCTGCTACTGGTGGCACTGGAGAATCAGCAGGTAGTGCTGGTACCGGAGGCAGTGCTGGGACTGGTG
>JARJDQ010012837.1:0-37378 GCA_030264215.1 Geostiba sp. GC000077 | reverse complement strand
TTGGGGACAAGTTTCGAACAAATTAGAAATGGAACTGCATTCAATCGAGTCCGAGAATCCCTTCGCCAACGACTTCAACTGTGCATACAAGAGGATAGACGATAATTTGAAAACATTGTGAAATAACTTTTTACTGCAATAATTGGTTAGTTACAGTAAAAGAATATTATAATAGCCTTATCTTAGAAGGAGCAAATAATCATTTCAAAGGGGTAATAATTTTATTATTACGCCTTAACCTAACCTAACCTAACCTCAAAATTACAACTTTTCATCTCAGATTTAGGTAATTAATCAAGCTATAACTCCGCTCTCCTTCTCTTCGCTCCGTCAACATTCGCCCTTCAGGTTTACCCATCCGCTTGCCATCAATAACTATAATTATAGCTATTATCTAAAGGCTAATCGTAAAAAGAGCTTACCAACTCACGCTTAAAAACAACTCAAATCGTAATGTTCTTACATGTCCTATTCACCTAGTCCATGCAATCAATAGCTCGAAAGCTCAATAAAACACCAGCATATATTAGTATACAGGGTGGATGGGCGGAAAAACGCCAGCTAACTTTGTAGTTTATGTCAAAAGAAAACGATAATCTTAATACCAAAATGCTGAAAAAGTCTTTGTTTGACCTCATGAGATCCTCAAATTTTGAATTTATAGGTTACAAATATGCATAGTAATTAAATTTTATGTTATTACACAGCAGCTGTTGGTAAGTGCTAAGAGAAAACTGTCTTTACAGAAGTATTTGATTTTTACAACAGGTGCTGTGCAACGATAAATAAGTTTGTTATTATGCATATTTTTTATCAAAAAAATTTCTAAGCATTTTGGTATTAAGATTATCGTTTTCTTTTAACATAAACTACAAAGTTAACTGGCCTTTCCCGCCAATTTTAGTCCACCCTGTATATTAGTATGTATAGTACATATGTACGGAGCGATAGAAAATGATTGAAGTACAGTTTGAATTTCCCGTGTGATTTATATGGATGTATCCTAGTCATATCCTGTCAATTTGAATTGGAAATCTGGAAATCATATTTGCATCCTTGTCTCAGAAGTCAAAAACATGGCGCGAAATTCAATCATTTTCGATCGCACTGTATTAGTAAATCAATCGTACAAATATTTCTTGTGCGATGTCCACAGTTGGCGTGTTGCTAAGTACTTATTTTGTCGTGGCAAGTACCAATTTTGTGGGACCATTATTATACAGTGAATAAATATTAAAAGTATACATAGGGCCTGCACCAGTAAAAGTGACGACTCGCACAATAAAAACAAAAAAACACATCACTGTCGCAGACTAAGGACGTAAATTTTCCAGAAATGCACACGGAAAGCATGCAGAGCCTTGAAATTTTGTCCCTGTATGCCTTATTAGTTTTTAAGTCTTGAGGCGAAGCTAATTTCAAGCGTGAGGAGTCGCAAGTTCTTGAATTGGTAGAACCAATTCTAGCGCTACCCTCCAGAGGTCCAGAGCATTTGCCGCCGCAGTGCCGTCGCTCTGTCGCTCATCTAATTATAACAGGTACAGCTTCCCCAGTGCCCTCAGAATGCACGCAGAGTCGCGAGGACAAAATAGACGCGTCGCCGACTCTTTGAGTTCCTGACTTCCAAATCCAAAATAAAAACATCTCGTCTTTTCCTATACTTCTGCATTTATATTTAGCATTTAGTTAATGTGTTCCGTACGCAGCGCAAGTGCACAATTTCCAAATTACAGTTGTCGAGTTCCACCCACTCAACAAACGCACACAAAGTGGAAAATGCAGGTTTTTCCTATTTGGGTAGTTAGTACTAAGCTGTACTACCCAACATTTTAAATTTTATAATTACAGCTGTAACTTTTGTGATACGGCGAAATTATAAATATTAATTTAACCAATCGTGAAGAGAATTTTATTAAATTACAAATTAAATGCATCGTATTCTTAATTAAAATTAATATTTTTCATGCTCAGCGAAATTAATCACGAAGAACTCAAGATAACATTAGGAAAGTGAAAAGACAACGTACGCCAAGAGATATGACCTAAAACTTGAGATGTTATTGAGAAAACTTCATTTTCTGGGAGGTTTTATGTTCTAGACATTCTTGTACTTAACTTTTCAAGAAACCAGCTGTTTATAATTAAAGTTTCCTTTATACAGGGTGTGTAGAAATTCGCAGATCAAATTTACATAGCGCTATTATAGGGCAAAAGCAAAACGAAAAGTTTATTTCAAAAATGTTCTGAGAGCACAAAGTTTCAAAATTACATTTGTAAATGAACGTCCAATTTATTTGTTTTAAATATAAATGACTGATAACTGCAATAAAGAACTTATCCCCAAAGTTACATTTAGCTAAATTTAAGATGGATGCTGTATTTAGTGATTCGCCGAAATTATAATTATTTAACCAATCATGAAGAAAATGTTTGACGCATTCAAATCTATCAGTTTAGTGTCTTTCCATTAAATTTTATTAAATTAGAAATGGATGCATCTTAATCATAATTAAAATTACTGTTTTTCATGCTTAGCTATAATTAATCACAAAGAACACGATTGCAAAGTGCAAAAAGACAACGTCCGCAAAGCGATATGACTAAAAACATATCATATGGGTTTCTGATGACCAGCTGATGTTTATAATTACAGTTTTCTTTATTTTATCCTTTATCGACATAACATATTACGACTTGCCACAAGAGTCTCAAGTGCTACACATCGCCTTGCAAGATATTTCGCGCGTGCAAATCCGATTTTCAAATGTACCAGTGCAGGTTTACTAGCAGTGGCAGGACGGCAGCGGCAGCAGGAGAGCAATAAAAACACGCCGAAATTCGCACGATGTAATAAATCAAATCGCAGTGTACTGTGCGGTGGGGGTGTCGTAAAGTGGACGCCCAGACACAGACGTCCCAGACGGAGACAAACTGAAGGGGGGAGGCGGCGATTCCAAGCCCACGGCTACCACGGCCGACCCATGCACCTTCCACCTTGCGCCACACTACACCGCCCGCAGCCCTGCCACGCCACTGCCACTATTAATAATATTACTGCGTACTGCGGCGGCGTCCCCTCCGCCCGACATTTTAATTTTCCAACAACAAAAAGCCTAGCACCCACCACCCTCCCCAGCACAACCCTCCAACTCTAAGACTCATAAGTGATTAGAAATCTTGCTGGAGAGCTGGAGAAATGGCAAGCGAAATAAAAACACGTCTAGGTCTACGCGTAAATTTTTTCCGTGCACACGTCTGCCACACTCGGCATTTCTTATCCCCATCCCGAATTCCCATCCCATCATAATATTGATTTGTAATAGATTCACCATTCACGATTCGACGATTGGCGACCTTTTTGTACGTCTGTAGTCGCGCAAGACGCGCAATGTCCCAGAGTCCCGGAGTCGCTTTTGATCTCTGGCACTGATGGCTTGCTTTACATTTCACGATTTCACATTCGAATGGTGAAATGTTATCATGTTATCGCGAGAGCGGGCGGGGTCGAAATATCATCACAAGTCAACAATGAATTTTCCACCCTGATAGAACTGCAAACAGCCGAACAACATGCACCACATCACCGCAGGACCGAGTCGTAAACTCGTGCACCTCAGCAGTCAGCACATGACAATAAGACAAAACAAACTGAGATGTGAGATCTATTCTACATTTACTTATTTCATCGCGATCCAATCTGCAATTTCAGTTATTAATAAGGCTGGATGGCTGGAATGAGATTTAAAAATCATCGGCCGCGTTTTGTTTCGCGCTGCTGGCGTCCTTTCACTTTTCTTGCGCTCTCGGCACCCGTGTTTTAATTGCGCATTTTCTAGCATCTAGCGACTGGCATTGTGGTGCAATTGCAGTTACACTTCGCAAGTGCAGAGGACATGCAGTGATGCAGGCCATGCAGCGGAGTAATGACCAGTAGTTTGTCTTGGGCTCTGGCGCTCTTGGCGTGGATTGTGTTTGTCATAAACTCGTTGATGAAAATGAACTCGACGGCTTGGTCGCGCGGCGCGCCATGCGTTTGGTTGAAGCTTGAATGTGACCTCCGGAGATTGAATAAGTAATAAGGTGATCCTGCTGGGTGTCTCAGCGGCTCTCAACTCAATGCTTAGCACACGCGCAAACTTTCAAGCGTTTTAAGTTTAAGTAAGCGACGCTGACAATGAAATCATCATCACTCAACACGATGCGACGATGACCGAATCCATCACAAAACATAACAAAACATAAGAAAACATAACAAAACATATGAAGAATGAAGATGATATTTGTTGTTGTGTGTTTATTGTTGATAAATATCGGCTTACCGTTGGCTAAATGCTTGCTGCGTGCGTGTAAATCCAATGGGTATCCGCGTCCATTCACAATCCTGCTCCTCTGCAGCATGAAAACACTTCAACACCGATGCTAAAAGCTAAAACGATGGCATGTCCTCCGCGATTTTCACACTCGTGCGTGAGAGGCGAGCGTTTTTCGCGTGCAGCGGAACCTCTTCCAGCGACGCGCACTGGTGGACTGACTGCAGGCCTGCACGCCTGCAGGTCTGCAGGTCGCGCGTCGCGGCAGCAGGAGCACGAACGAGGAGTATGAAGAGCAGAAACAAGCAAAAACAACAAGTATTTCATATTCCAGCCATAAACATACCTGGCAGCGCCCTCTAGCAGCTGAAAACCGAACTATTTTTCAAGTAAACTGTAAGAGAAGAGTCTAAACTCGGAAACTCGGATCATGATCCGGTTTTAACGGGGTTATGAGAATTTGTGCTTCATTTTTACGGAATCACGATGAGCACTCAAGCAAAACTCAAAAAGTTAATCGCAAAACCCAAACGCGCACGAAGTTCAATTTCACTGGAAGAGAAACTAAAAATAATCCGTATGCACGACGATGGCCAAGGGCAATCCATCACATCCATCGCCCGCGAACTAAAACGCCCGCACGCCACAGTGCACACAATCCTGCAGGACAAGGACCGCATTGAAGGCAGCGTGCACGGACCAACGAGCCTCTGCTCCATGGTAACGTGCAGAAAACGCAAGGATCATGTCGTGGAGATGGAGCGACTGCTAGCGCATTGGATAGAGGACCGTACCTTGAAGCGCATACCCACCGGCATGAAGGACGTCCAACAGAAGGCGATGTCGCTCTACATTGACCTGATCGACCTGGAGGGCGGACCCGCCACCCCCGAGAGCGCATTCAAAGCCAGCAACGGCTGGTACCAATGCTTCAAGATGCGAATTAGCCGCAGTCACATCAAGGTGCTGCAACAAGCGCATTCAAAAGGCAATATCACATTGCCGCCACGTCTGGAGGAGATCATCGCCACCGAAGGGTACCTCCCCCAGCAGATATTCAACATCGGCGAAACGCCCTTGTTCTGGAAGCGCTCCCCCACTCCGGAAACCTACGGTCCCTCCAGTGACTCCAGTTCCTCCGGATTCAACATGGCGAAGGACCGCATTACAGTAATGCTCGGCAGTAACGCTTCCGGGGACTTTAAGCTCATCCCGCACACTGTGTACCACACCCACATGCCCAGAGCCTTCAAAGACGTCCACCTCGACTCCCTTCCGGTGGTCTGGCAGTGCCACTACATGGAAAACTGGATCGAAGAGCACTTTATTCCCCAAGTCGAAAAATACTTTCGTCGCAAGCGCATTCCTTTCAAAATACTGCTTCTATTGGACGACACCATGCGCATGCCCACAGTGAATACGGAAGACTTAACCTCAACCTGCCCCTACCTTAAAATAGTCTACTTTCCACCGCACACACGCAGCCAGCCCTTGGATCAAGGCATTTTCGATACTTTCCAAGCTTACTACTTCCGCCACATCCTCTTGAAAGCAAAGGAAACTATCGACTCTACAAACACCACGTTTAAGAAGTTTTGGACACAGTACCACGTCCTGGATGCTGTGAAGAACATTGCTGCCGCTTGGGCAGACATCACCGAGGCCTCGCTCAGTAGCGTATGGAAAGAACTCCTTAAGACCTCTCATCTTCTCAAGATTGATGAAAAAAGAACCAACCCTGTAGCGACTGCTGAATTTAATGGAGTTTTAAAAGAGTGCGTCGAATTGGCGCGATATCTAGGGTTAGAAGTCGATGCAGATTGTATCAGAGCCCGTATCATGAGCCAAGACGAAGGGCTCACTAACGATGACCTTGTACAATTGGAATTGTTCATTAATTCCGATGAGAATACAGAATACAGAATGCAAACGGAACATGAAGAAAAAATGGAAACAGAAGTCGATTCAGACGAGTCGCTGTATGTGGAAGTGGTCCCGGACATTCCTACCCCCACCCCCCAGAGATTTACAAAGAAGTCCTTATCCGATGCTCTTGAACTAATCGACATGGGATTGTCGCAGATCGGAGCCATGGACTCAAACAACCAACGTTTTGAAAGCATTCGCAAAAATATAAAGAAAAGTCTAGCAACGTATATGAAATTATTGGATGATACATAAATAAGGTTTGTTCGTTTATGCTTCACTTTTTAAACTAGTTTAAACGAGTTCAGTAAGAGAACATTTTTCTGTTTTGTTTGACGGAAATGACGAAAAGTGTAAAGAGTAAAGGCTCATCTTCAAGTCGCGTGCGTGCGCGTAAGTGCGCTTGCGATTGAAAACGAATGCGTTGAATTTCATAAAGTAAGCTTTGCATTCGTACTCGAACACCTGCGTGCGATTCAATTAGAAATTAGCCTTAATGCTGTTCGTTTAAAAAAGTGCAAAACGAAAAAGTTCACTTTCACTGAACTTACCTTTTTACACTACCTCCCGAGCAAGTTCAACGGCAGTTCATTAGGTCTAACCTCAAAATCAACGTCAACCGCAACACCCTGAGGGAGCTGCACTATCTCGTTCGTTTAGAAACTGTCACCACATTTCGCACTACCCAGAACTACGATAACTAGAAATGTAGAAATAAAAAGTTAAGTTAAATTCGGTTCCAGACTTATTATATACGTATTATTTATACTAATACGGATCTGAACTAGGTGTTGTAATGTATCTTCCTGTTGAGCTGCTGCCCCCAAATATATTAAAATCTCTTCATCATGTTCATATAAAGTATTTTCAATTTTCATTTTTTCTGTAAAACATTCGTAAATCCTACCTCCTACGTCTGCGTCATCTATATTCGCATTATTATTCCGTCTAACCAACTACTCAGTTTGATTAACACATTAATACAATGCAATCAATGAACAAACTCCCCAAAAATTCCCAACAAAAAGCTATTCGCCAATTTTTCATAGAAATCGTAGAAAATATTTCGTCACCAATCAATAATCATGTCTGTTACTTACTGATGTAAAACTAGAGAGATCTGCAGAGTGCACTCCAAAATGATAAATTGTTAGGAAAAGGAATTAGAAAATGATAAGACGCGCATCAGTAGGACTCTGTTCCATAGGGCAGTAGGGGCACTTCATCCTAAAAATAATGGTAACAAATACTATAAATTCACGTATGCTCGATGTGCAGGTGCATCGGGTGCAAGCGCCTCATGAAAAATATGATTTTTATACTTACTTGCTGCCATTGCACAGTTTGTTGAGCGCATCGCGTGAAATAACGTGCCCGCACACTAGTCGCATCGGCGGATTAATGTCAGTGGACTGCTGCCGGAGGATGGGGCACGCGAACATAGAATGGTATCTGGAGTCGTTACCCAGGTCGATTTCAATCTGCACAATACCACAAACCAAAAATTAAAACTGACAAAATGGCGACGCGCGTCATCAGTCATCCATCGAAAAAGCAAACGCAACCAACACTACACTAATTTTTAATGTACACCGACGCCATCTACCAACTACAAAGTAAACTATTGGGCGGCCATTACTCTTCCACGAGGTGACGAGCAGGAAAAAAGGGAAAAAGTGAAGAAAAAACATCTCACCGGTAATTCATCCTTTCCATTCCATATTCCGGACACCTGCCGCTGCATCATGACCTGCTTGATGCTGAGCAGTGCTGGAATAGCTGTACAGCCAGCGTTCACACACGTCGTGAGCGGGCTGTTCACGCTGATGCCGAGCAGCGTGCAGGCGTCCTTCAAAAACACCTCGTAAATATCCACCCACTCCTCTCGGTCCAGCAGGCAGCTGTACGGGCTGTTGTCGATGCCATTGGGCACGTACAGCAGCAGCCCCATGAGCGACTGAATATCCTTCTCGTGCCTGCCGACGAACTGCTTGAAGTGCGTGCGAGCGTACGCGATCGCATCGTTCTGCGCGTTTGGACCTTGCCTGATCAGCTCGACGAACTTGAGCCGATGCAGCTTAAACTCCAGCGAGGAGTTGTTCATGGTCAACGCCTCCCGGTGCACCTCAACCCAATGCAGCGCCGGATCCAAGTCGTGCAGCTGCAGCGCGTCCAGTATATAATTCAACTCCACATAGCATTCCTTATCACTGTGCTCCAGCTGCACATTGCCCTCACCCAGTAGAATATCAGCCACCTCATAGAAGCCATGCCGGTGTAGGTGTTGAATGATCACCTTGTTCACCAGCTCAATTTTATCCGGCGTGTTGAAGATGTCATCCTTGCTGGTGGTGGACGAGAAGTCCGGCACGAAGTTGCGATCGATGGCCTTGCCGACCTTGGAGACGGTGCCGTGCAGGTCGCGATGGTCGGTGGCGAGGTGCATGACAATGTCCTTGACTTTGGTCATTGCCTGTTTGAGCACATCCTGCTGCAAGGCAGTCATTTCGTGCTCGTTGGGCGCTGTAAGAGCCGTAGAAAGGTTTAGCGAATGGACAAAGAAATGCAGAACGTGGCGGACTTACTGCTGGCCCATTCTTTCTTCAGATACTCGACGGAATCGATCAGGTCCTGGAGCGTGCGTGAAGTGTGCTCGTCGATGCTTTGAAACTTGGAGAGCACGCGGTCGACTTCCTTCTCTACGGCGTAGCAGGCGTCCATGGTGCTGTCGTCCGAAGGTTCGAAGATTTCGCAACCAGCGAGCACACAACACAGCTCGCTACACGATGAAGTTTTGTTATTGTTGAATGTTGATGTTTGCTACTCACTCTGTGTGCTTAGTGTGACTCTGTGGTTTCTGTTGCCACTGTCAGCCGTGACTTGTCATATTCACAAGCAGATGTATATTTGGTTGCATACTCAAAACCTGTCCTAAAGCTGTGTACACATACGCGCGGCTAAATGCCGCCTTTACATCCTCCTAATGTTGTGTCGTCGCTGCATTTTGATGCGTCTATGCGAACGTCTATAGCAACAATTGCTCTGATTTTCATCTAATTTTAAACAATAGGCATGGAAACGCATTAAAATTCTTTCAATTTCATAAATTTCTGTCCCCGCGGTGAAAAATCAAAGTGAAAATGTTGATATACAGCTGCGCTTATCATAAGCGCAAGCACTACATAAAATGCCTGCAGGTGCCGACGATTTCAGAGGCGAAGAACCAGCTGGGTAATGAACTGGCCCAGGTGCTCATGGACGAATGTCCCGACTCGCTGAAAAAGCAAATGCGCCTGTCCAACCCGCTGCACGGCCCTGGCGAGAATCTATGGATGTCTCCGAGCGACTTGCTCATTGGGAAAGTCGTCCTCAAGCCGCCATTAACCGCGAAACACGTAAAGGCACTCACGCATGAAGGAATTTTAAACAAAGGCGAGGAAATAGAGGCGCAGTGGCTGGCTGCAGTTGAGTTGGAGAAACGGCAAGCATTAGAGAACTTGGAGGAGCTGCTGATGATGCTCGCCGAGCGTGATAAGGAGCGCTCGGTGAAAGAAGCGCTGCTGAACTGCGGCGATGAGTTCCAGAAGCACCTGGACGCGGTGAACGCGGAATTCGAGGCTGTGCTGATCGCCGAGCTGGCGACGCAGGAGGCAAACCTGCGCGAGTACTATGAGAAGCTCATGGAGGAGCAAATGGCGGCGTGCCAAGCCGAGCAGGACGAGCTAGTCAACGAGAAGATAAACGAAGCAGTACAGACGGCCGTGGATGAGCTAACGGCGAAGTTCATGCACGATTTGCAAGAGCAGGAAGCCGAGCTGGAGGCGATGTTCAAAGCGCGCTTGGAAGGCCAGCAGGACCGGCATCGTCGGGCCCTGGAGCATCAGGAGGAAGTGTTCTGCATCGTGATGAAGCAGCTGAAACATAACCTCCAATGCAACAACATCGCCAGCTTAATGTACATGATGTGTCTGGAGCGCCGGAAATGCATGCATGAGGAGCAGATACTTACCGACGGCACCACGCAGCGTATCGCGCATCTCCAGGAGGACAATGACGCGAAAGAACGGGAGATTAAAACGCTGCGCTGCGAATTGCAAGAGAAGCAACGCAGGTTGCATATTCGCGAGGACTGTTTGCTGGGGGTAATCGCACAGTTTCAAAAGTTTATTAACTATGCGCTGCGTGCGACCCCCACACAAGCGGAGTTTCTGCTCAGTGTGGAGAAGATGATGACGTTCGAGTTGACGCAGGCGTTGGTGCGGACGCAGCGCGGCAGGAAGCCGCACATGGCGAAGATGTTCATGCCATGGCGCAAGGTTTCCGAGGAGTCTGTTCCGACCGAGATGAGTCCGAACATTCCCTATCACGATTGCCTTAATGAGATTGACCCGCCGCGCTGCCAAGATGGCAATGATGAACTCCTGGGGCTCAAGTATCAGAAGCGTGTTTACATCAGGGAGGATTTCCGGAATGCCGTGACGCAAGGTTTGTATTCACCACCAGGTCCGAATATGCTGTGGAGCAAGGATATCGAGGACCTGGTGAAGTTAATACAGAATGTGAACGACGAAGACAGCTTTTCCACTGTGAATATGAAGGACTCCCAGGACCAGGAGAGACGTGAAGTAACAGTATCGCCGGAATACTCCGGAATACTCCGTGAAAGCGTGCACTTCTTCAACCGATCAGCGGAAACCCCCGATCCTCTCGGTTTGCTTGCCGTGGAAGACTCAATTTCGTTGAGAAAGTCCACCGGCAGTCCGTTGGTATCGGCCAAATCTCATGAACGTCCCAGTGATGATGGTAAACAACCTTCTGGCGTCGCGCTCCTGTCTGTCGTAGACTCCGTCGCAATGATGAAGGCCAGATACGCCGGTGCGTCCTTAACAGCCACGCGTCCCCTGCGCTCCGATGAAATCGTGCTGGAAATAGTCCCAGCGCCCTCTACCGAAACCATCCGTCTGAAGAAGCAGCCTTCGCGACGTCTCACGCCCAGCAAGACCAAGGCGTCCATCTCCGAGGTGTCCATGAAGCTGAATCTGCGCAAGTCCTTGCCGACGCCGCAGCGCGTCCCCTCGCATTCGGTGCAGCTGCGCCTGCCGGCGTCGAATCGCGCGAGCAGGAAGAGCGCCACGCTGCACCCGTCTAACATCTCGCAGCATCGCGACTCCCTGGAGCTCATCAAGAACCCCGGCTCTGCGCACAGCAAAAAGCTGAAGAACATCATCATGCCGACGGAAACGGTCGATCCGGACTATCCCACCCAGCAGTACGTGATCAACGCGCCAACGGAGACGCGCGACTACCCGGAGGTGAACTTCAAGCGCATCGCGGAGGTCTTCCACGAGCTGTACCGCCCCGAGAAGCCGTGGTACATCTACAAAAAGCCACCGCTCATCACGCCGAAAGCGTCCAAAAGTTCCCAGCCGCGGAACTACCTGCAGCAAGCGCCCAAAGCGGCGATCATGGGCAAAGCCTCCGAGGAGATAAACAGCACCCAGAAGGACTTCACGATACATCGCTTACACTCCATCATGAGCGTGCTCAAAAAGGACGACAGTCTCATTCGCCTCTTCACGAAGTGCACGCAGTAAATTTCATACTCTTCTCAACCACTGCATTGGCGTCACATAATTTCTTACATTTATTTAATAAATTAATGCTAAATCTGCGCTTGCGTTTTGCGAAAACTATGAACATGGCATTTTGCTGTCCCTCATCTTCCATCCTTGCCCCGCAGTGGCAGTTTACGTCCTTACATCACCTCGGAGGAGTGATACACACTCGCTAGTCAGCCTCTCGATCCGCCGTTTTAGTTACCTTTACCTGATCGCAGTGCACCATCGCCAAGCGCACCTAGAGATGATTCTGCAGGAAGGACAACAGCGTCGTCTCGTAGTGCTTGCTCGCGTCCAGATGGCGCAGCGAGTGCCGCTCGTTGGGGTAGATCTGCAACTGATACGGCTTACCGGCCTTCACCATGCTGTTGATCAGTTGACTAGTGTGATAGAAGTGCACGTTTTCGTCGATCAGCCCGTGGATGATCAACAAACGATTTTCTCTGGGGGCGAAAACAAAACATTTAATATTTCAACTGACATTCTGACTCTCGCTCTCACTTTCACACTAACTCCCACTCTACATAAATACTCACTCTTCGGGAAATTTGCTGATGTAATTCAGCACGGAGCCCTCCTTATAGCCTTGCTCATTGTTGTCCGGCAGGTCCATATAGCGTTCGGTATAGCCAGTGTCGTACAGCAGCCAGTTGGTGACCGGTGCGCCGGCGATCGCCAGCTTAAACACGTCGGGATGCTGCACCAGGCCCATGAGACTGAGATACCCGCCATAGGACCATCCGTGGATGGCAACGCGCCTCAGGTCCACATAGCCCAGATGGCTGGCGAGCCACTTGAGCACCTCCACCTGGTCCAGCAGCTCCACCGTGCCCATCCGACCGCGTAGATAGCTCTCGAACTCGATGCCGCGATGCTGCGAGCCGCGCGAATCGATCGCCACCACGCAGTATCCGCGCGCTGCCAGCATGTGCATGCGCAGTTGGCGCATGCCCTTAAACGCGTTGGAGACGAGCTGCACCTCCGGCCCACCATAGACGTTGAGTATCGTCGGGTACTGCTTCCCCTGCTGAAAGCCGTGCGGCTTGAACACCATTGCATACAGCGTATGCCCGGATTCGATCGTGTGCGTAAAGAGATCCGGGCAGTACTTCTTGTTCAGCGGCGGGCCACTCTCGAGAAGGTACCCCAAGGGTGTTAGCTCAACCCCCTCCACAGTCCAATCCGTATTGGTGACTTTAAACACTTGGCAGGCTGGGATATTCTCGATATTGCTGTAAACCGTCACCAGCATCGAGCATTCCTTGTTGAAATCGCAGGTGTACGAGTACCCAGGACGAGTAAGGAGACGCACCTCCCCGGGGCGTCGCAGCGACACCACGTACAGATGCTTTTCCAGCACGGTCTCGCGCAGCCCCATAAAGTACACCAGCTGCTGATCCACGTCCACCCAGAGGTCCTGAGCCTGCACCTCCCAGTCCCCGAGGGTGAGCGCCACCTTCGAGTGCAGCTTAGGATGCAACGAGACGTAGTCCATTGGCTCCCCCAGGCCGTTACTGTATGACATTATCTGCGACGTCACCAGGTACAAGTGCCGATAGCCAGTCTCCTCACTCGCCCAGATAAACTGCACCTGATGCTCAGCGGTGCCAGGGAGGAACACCAGGAGGTCGTGCACGTTCACCCACACGCAGGACTCCTCCGCATAGATCACCTGCACCATCGGATTGCCGATGTCCGTGGACCCAATGTTAGCATCGTCGTACATCGGCAATACCTCTGTGAAATTGCTCAGGGATAACAGCACCAGCTCCAGGTGCTTCTGCCGGCGGTCCAGCAGCTGCATCCAAATGTACTGCGAGTCGGGCGTCCACCCAGCGCGCACCATGTATTCCGACCATGGAAACAACGTGTGCACGCTGAACTGCAGCTCCAACATGACGATATCAGTGATTTGCTGCGTATCGCTGATGCGGAACTCGATGAGCTTCAGATAGGACTTGGAGTTGGCCCAGCCGGCGCGCGGAAAGCGGAACTCCTCCATCTCGCCGCTATGGTAGGACTGCGAGGCTTGGAAACGGAAGATTTTCACGTCGCCGTCGTCGATCTCCTCGTATAGGATGCGATAGATGCCGAACGTGCAGGTCGGCTGCCACCAGTAGCCCTGGTAGCGGCTGAATTCCTCCTGCATGACGTAGGAGGGTACGCCGGCGCAGAGCGGATCGTCGGCGAGGCTCCGTCCGCCCTTGTGCGCGTAGGTTAAACGCTCATTGCACCCAGAGACGGTGTGCGCCACCCAAATGTCCTGGTTGCAAATGTAAGCAACCAAATCAGGGTTGGAAGGACATATCTGCGGGTTGAGCATCGCCGCCGACGACGTTATCCGCACTTTTGTCGGGAAAAGTGGACCCGCCTAAGATGCAAAACAAAAAACAAAAGTTGTTGATTTGAGCGTTTTGCACCGTCATGGACGCACTTACTGAATAACCATTGTCAATGCACTGAAACAAACTGCTGTTGGCTGGGAAGACTATCTTTCCAGAATCTGGATGAATCTCATACCAATTGATGCCCCAGGTGGCCAGCCTCTTGCGCTCCCAGAGCAACTGCTCCTCCCTGGAACTTGCCGATGAGACCGTCGGGAAGTTCGACTCGATGACGCAGTGCCATTGCAGCGTGAGCGATGCGTTGGGACCGTCGTTGGGCACGTCGGCGAAGAGCAGCGTGCTCTCCCAGCCGTTCTGCGGCGTGCTGAGGAAGTAGATGCGCGTGCGGCCGTCCTGCAGGTTGCGAAAGGAGACGTTCGTCGGCACCATCGTCGAGAGGCTGGAGAGCTGCCGCCGCAGGTCGGTGACGACATTCTTCAGCTCCGACCAGGATAGCTTGCAGTCGGCGCTTTCGGCGTCCATTTATGGACAAACGGTGCTTGCGGCAGGGCCCAAGATACACAACCGGTGCCTTCGTCGCTACAACTTGTCCATGGCACCCGAGAGTCGAAAACTCGTAGGCACCACAGTCTGCCGCGAGTTCACCTCAAGAGTTGCGACATCTCCGACAAGCGTCGCGCGGACCAGCGAAGAGAAACGTTCACGACCCAAATATAAACCAAAAATGCAGTTCACCTAACCTTCAAATCGCAGAGAGCCAAGAGCCAAGAGTCAAGACATCGCGCACCGCAGAGTCGCGGACAGTGTTGCCAGTTGTGACTGTTGTGAGTTAAGGAAGAAGTAGAGGTATTTTCCGTAATGCGCAAAGTTTGAATTATTATTTTCATTGTTGTATTTTAAAACATATTTGAGACACATTGTGTAAGGAAGATCAAACTTTCGTTTTGAAAAATTCGTATAAACCGCCATATTTGATTTGCAGTTGGCAAGAGCATCAATAAACAATTTCGCCAACTTATTATTGGAACAAAATAAACGCTATATGAGGTAATCAAACTGCTATACATGAATTGCTATATGAAATGGGTAAACGCTATATGAAATGAACAAATTCCAGTGGCCCTGCTCTATCAACCCCCCTGGCTCCCTGTGGGAGGTTTATTTCCAGTTTCAAAAGTGAAACTTATGAAATATAACCTCAAATACTCGGAATTCGTCGAGGAATTCGTCCTTGTAGGTCAGTGCGTATCACATGCATTCCAAACATCAAAAAGGTCACTAGAAAGCGCAGAAAAATGTCTCTGCGGCGCGTTTCAATAATCCTCAGATGCCTCGAACGAGCAGCAAGTAACCACCTGAAATTTCGCGCACACGTCGCACAGCAACATCAACTACGCATTGTTGCAAATAAATTTCACACAACTCGACCATGTCGCAATGACAATCACAAACTAGCCTCAGGAGGACCCACCGATCCAGTCACTCCTTTGGATTATACCGAAAAAATTCCGCTGGGTAAGCTCGAGGGCAAGATGCAGTTGATCTACACATGCAAAAAGTGCTCAACCAAAAATATGCATCACATTTCCAAGCAGGCCTATCAGAAAGGCGTTGTGATTGTCACCTGCAAAGGATGCAGCAATCATCACCTGATTGCAGATAATCTGAATTGGTTTACTGACCTCAATGGCAAGAAGAACATTGAGGAGATACTGGCTGAAAAAGGGGAAGTTGTGCAGAGAGTTAGTGTGGGTGACAATCAAGACAGTCAACAATTTGTTACAGCTGCAAGTGAAACAAAGACAAGTAAAAGTTGATATACAATAAAATATTTGTAAATTTACAAAATATAAAAGGTAAATGGGTAATAAAGTACATTTTCTATCAAAAATTGCTTAAACTAATGGCACTTAGTGATATTGCAATCATTTTGTTTACATGGTTGCTCCAAAACACGTCATTTTTGCATTAAAAAATTGAGTAAAAAGGCACATGATGAATACAGTGCATGGAATGCACAATAATTGGCACAATACATTACAAAGATAACAGCACCATTTGATAATATAGTTTAAAAAAAAGTAAATATCCCTAGAATGTTTTCTGGTTACTTTTGTTTTAAAAAACAAAAGTTGTTTACTTCACTTACTACTTTTGGAATAAAACCAAAAGTAACCATAAAACATCCAATCCAGGGATATTTCATTTTTTAAACTAACGTTAAGTTGATTACATTTATGTTCAGCCCAGTTCAGCCGTTGCATTTTGACGACTAGACTCTTTTTGGTTTGCTAATAACGGCATACTCAGTATCGTTGAACGACTTGTGGTCGACTGCCGGGGGCAGCACCGGCAGCGGAGCCTTCTTCCGTATGACCGCGTACCCAAGATGCGAGTCGTCCGCCGAGCGCACCCCCTCAAAAGTATGCACCTCATCGTATTCGTTAAACGCCGGTGCTGCAATCGGCTGCGGGTTGGGGTTGGGGTTCGGTCGCACCTGTTTGTACCCGGAGAGATGCAGCTTGCCGGAGGAGCCGAAGAAATTGAGCCGATCGTAGCTGTCCGCGTCGTCGTCGTCCTCCTCCGGATCGGTGATGATCTTCGACGCCGTGGAGACGCTCGCGCCACCAAGGCACACGCCCTTCGACCCCCACGAGATGTAGTCCTCCTCGAAGTTGTCCTCGATGTGCTCGTTGTGGCGCACGTCGTCCGTGCCGAGCGTCTGCCAGGCGTTGTCGCGGATCTCCACCTCGTCGTACTTGGAGATGAATTCATAATCGCCGCGCGTGGGGGGCGGTGGACCTGGAGGTCGCTTGCGGGGAGGCTTCTGCGGGGCTTTGATTTGCAACTTCTCAGAGACATCCTGTGAGAACTGCTCAACGTCCTGAAGTGATGTGGAGGTGGTAGGGGAAGGGGGTAGGGGACTCCTGCTGCGCGCCTCCATGTTGAGCACAGCTTGAAACTGCTTGTCGCCGCAATCCAAGCTTCCTGCCGAGTCTGTCTTGAGTAGCTTTTTCATTGACTTCATCTTCATTGTGATGTAACTGTTGACAATGTTTACATCATCATTGTATAACTTAAGCATGCTTAAACTTGGCAAACATGCGGTGACGCAGATGACTCACCGAAATAGTTCCTGCTCGTTGGAATGCTCCAGCAGGAATTTCCCCTCACCTGAGTCACACTTCCGGCCGGCCTCGAATGTGAACTTACCAGAACTGTACCCATACCTCCTGATAAACTGATAAGGCCATGTGTATAGCAATGTATTGTCATCAGCTGCTCTCAGCTGAACTGCAGTGGGCGTCAGCGCGAGCGTGTAGATCCTCTGCAGGAGATTGCAGCGGATCGACGCGTCCGTTTCTACCAGCCGCACGCTGAACACCCCCTCGCCGGTTGAACAATACAAGTCATTGTCCTCCACCAATGTGGTGATCTTGGACGCATTGTCTCTGAATGCAACCAATTGCAGTGCACTGATCCACTCATTGAGCGCCGCCTCCGTACAGGTGCTGAATTCGTAGAAGCCGCTCTTGGTAACGATCGTGAAGAACGTCTGGCTCTTCCGCGACACCTTGACGCAATTCTCTAGTGTGATGATCTTGCAGGGACTGCCTTTTCTTGCTTCATCGATGTCTTCATAGATCTCCATCCTCTCGATGCCAGATTTGCTTGCCTTGTACAGCATGCAAAACTTTTGTTGCCATGTTTTCTACAGATTGGAGTTACATACGATTAGAATTATCGCCACTATTAACTACTATTCGAGTGTTTTTTACCGTTTTTACCGTCTTTACCTTCAAAATCAGTTTGCTGTTTGGCGGTAGGAGAAGAATACCAGAATGCACGACCTTATCATCCTCCATGACTAATGTACGCTTGGGCTGAGACTGGGAATATGTGCAAACATTATTTTAGGAGCGAATTCCTCACATAAATTCGTTATCACTCGCGACATTATGCATTGCTAAGTAAACACACTCACTAATGCATACTAAACTAATGCAATGCAGCACAACAGGATTTGTAACTCCCAATGGTTATTTGGTTGCCTATAAGAAGCATAAAAATGTTGCCTCGTGTTGTAATTTCTACGAATCGTCGATTCAAACTTGAAAATAACCAAGAAGCAAGAAAAATGTGAAAATAAATAGTTTGATTGCAATAATCAAGTTTCTTTCCGAGTTTGTACGTGAAAACTGAACAGAAAACTCAAGTGATACCGTATGTGTGAATTTGGTTGCCTATAGCGCCTGGCTGCAAATTCCAAACACATGCGAATCCACGCTTACCGAGTCTGAATGGCGATAAGCTGATAAGTAAATTCGTTTTGAATTTTTTTTTTTGAAAAATTGCTTATCTTTGGTCATGCACATAGCTAGAGTGACTTAAAATTGAAGCACGCGTTTAGGAAATATATATATTTTTCCAATGCGTGTTTTCAGGTTTTCAGTAATTTTGAAAAATTGCTTATCGTTGAAAGCCTATTCCGGGCACTTGCCACCTACTGAGGGAGTGGCAATAGTGTGCAAGAAAAAGTGCGCATCTTTGGCTATGCACACATCTAAAGAAACTTCGAATTGAAGCACGCCTTTAGGAAATATGAACCAGTTTCCAACGCGTGTTCTCAGAAATGTTGAAAAATTGCTTATCTTTGAAAGCATATTTGGGGCACTTGCCGCCCCTTGAGGGGGTGGCAATGCAGTGCAAATTAAAGAGCACCTCTTTGGCTATGCACGCAGCTAAAGAAACCTAAAATTGGAGCACGCGTTTAGGAAATATGAACGATTCTCCAACGCGTGTCTATCTTTTACTCTTTTCTCAAACTTGTCTCCTGCTAAATAGATACTTGTAAAGTGCATGCGCCGTTCAGACTCGGTAAGCGTTGACAGTGCGAATTTAACAACAAATGCAACTGCAAATAACGAAGTGTATAAAGTCAGCTGGACGTTGTACTTGTAATAAATGTCTCGTATATTTTCCGATTGCAACAAATCAGTTCCATTTTGATGTTCCATGAGAAAACGTGGCGGGGGCAGGCATAAATTTACGTTATATTTAAACATGGGAACGAATGATAAGTGTGTGACAGAGTGATAATGCAAGTGTGTGCGGTGTGCGCAATGAGGGGTGTCAACATGTTGATCGGTTTCGAATGTAAAAAATCTCTAAAAGGCATTTTTACATAGAGAAACGGCACGCAGGCTGCCCAAAAACAAAGCAAACCTCGACACGGATACACCCTGCATTAATTCGCCACATTTTTTCCATAGTACGATAGCTTAACTTTCAATTTTCAGGTAGAAACAAGTCTTGAACTTTGCGTTTCACTTCTTAATCATTACACTAATTAAAAATACAAGAATTACGAATTAATATTGCGCTACAAAATGAGAGAAAGAGAAGAGGCAAAGAGGTACATATCGAATTCGGTATTATTAACGTTTGCAATTTTTCCATTAAAAATTGAAAAAGTGGAAAGGAAAGAAAAATATAACTAATAACGTCGTTACATACTATCGTTAAGAAAAGTAAGGTATGTTGCCTTAATTAACGGTTGTCCATACTTTTTTCTGTCAGTGGTTTTCGTTAGCTAGCTCATGTGTAGCATTTTTTACGAATTAAACATTTAAGCGATCCAGTCCTGTCGGTTTCACATTTCTTATTTGCATTTTTTTCGAGGGGAGCTTCGCATCACTACATTGACATTCTACGTTTGCTTCATGTCTAAGAATTCCACTAATAAATTGCTATACGTGTTACACATCTGGTTTGTTTGTTTAAAGTTAATCTTTATGGGGTAATTGTAGAAGTTGTTTTTAAATTTAATCCTAAGCGATAATCGTCTGTACTTCTTGCACTAATACATCTCGGCGCAGCCCAAGGCCGAGTAAGCATTGCGCATCGAATAGTTTTCATTTCTCATTTAGTTTTTTTGTTTTACTTTAGTATAGTTTAGTTTGTGTTTGTGATTTGATACAAATGAATAAGACATCACAAAAACAAATAAATATGTATGTACTAGTACTAATAGATGAAAAGACATCGTTTGTCCGAATCGATAAATTTTGCATATTTTTTTTATATCACAAGTAATTCCATTTCATTTTATGTGTGTTGAGTGTGTATGTGCGATAAGAGACATTTCGATGGCTTTACAAACATTGTATGTACAAGGGGTGCTAAATCCTATCGTTTGTCTCTTGTTCCAATTTGCAAATCAGAGTCCCAAAATGCGGAGAACACATTTTACGCCGTACAAAATGTTGGTTTCACTGTAACCTGTAACCAGCGCGCTTAAATTTCGAATGCATTTGTAAACTTATCAAATACAAGCGTGACGAGGCCACTGTTTGTGTTGTCTTGCTTTGTGTTGGCTGTCGATTTGTCGAATAATTCGTGATTTATGCCTAGACTTTTTTCCCTTTCATCTTGAATAAATAAAGTTAAATAAAATATTATTGAATTTACAAACACATAGTTATAGTAGTAGTACTTAGAGGATAAATTGAAACGAAGCAAAAATTAGTCTTTAGCACAGTTTTCTTCTTTCGTATCCGGTTTGTCGCCGCCGGGCTGGTTCACGGACGCCGGCGGTTTCGCGCTGGCGCCCGACGCTGGATTGGAAGAATTGACGCCGTCACTCAGTTTTGATTCTTCTGCTTTGTCGGATTGAGTATTCATATTGCCACCTACGCACAAAACAAACAAAAATGCTATTATATTGACAGTCGAAGAAGAAAAACAAGATGGCCGATGTCGATAATGTAGATATTACAGATTTCTGTACCTTGCGGACCGTAGTATCGGCCACCAGATGATCGGTTGTTGGCGTTATTCATGCGATGCGGTTTCTGGTTGGGGTTGCCGGGCATGTTCTGCACGTTGCTCATCTGGGTCTGATAGTTGCCCGCTGGTCGCTGAATGGGCGTCGGATAGCGGGTCTGCAAGTTTAACGCTAGCATTGTGTTGGCTTGCGATGCGAGTGTGGGGCAATGAGAAAAAGTGCTAATTACCTGCCCGCCCTGCTGGTTGGACATGCCGCCGTAGAGGTATTTGCTGTGCGCGGTGGGGCTCGGCTGCGGCGGCGGCTGCTTCATCTGTTGCCGGGACTTGGGTGATGCGATTTGCGATCCTGCAGTAATAACATAAATTATACACCGGATAATAAAGGTAACCTTAACAAGCTGCGGATAAATTACCCGAGTTGAACACTGAAGAGAGCACTTCCTGCTGGCTGCCAGGGCTCTTCAGCTGCTGACGGCCCTGGTCGCCGAGCTGGCTCTTCATGTATTGCGGGTTTTGTATGTTCGCGGAGCGATATTGCGACATCGCGGCGGCGAGTTGCATCTGGCTGCTGAGGTACGGCGAGGGGTAGTTCTGCATGCCGGCGTTGGTGTGCGACTGATTGTGCGTGGGGAATACGTTCTGCTGGAGGCCGAAGCCGGTCTGATGCTGGGGCATTTGCGACTGCAGGGTGGAGCTGCCAGGCCCTTGATAATAACCCGTTTGGCCGCCATTCGAGCCGGAGTAGAACGACGAAGACGCCTGCAGGCCAGCGGGTTGCAGCGCGGGCACCACATTGTTCTGGACGGGTCCTCCAGGTCCGCGCTGGATCACCCCGGCGCTCTGCATGTAGTTCGCCGTGATCGACGGATCGAAGGGTATGTAGACCTGCTGTCCTTGCTGGGATTGCTGTTGGTACGCTTGGCCGACGCCGCCGGCCTTCGTGCCAATCGCGCTGATCTGCTGATTGCTCGGCTTCACCGACGGCGACATCAACGAGTTCGACGTGGAGGAGATCAACACAGTCGTGGGGTTATTCAGCTGCTGGTTCTGGCCAAACGGTCCGGTATTCGGCAGGCGATAGCTGTTGATGTTCTGATAGAGGTCCTGCTGCGGATTTGGCGGCGCGTGCGGCTGCCCTGCCTGCAGGTACATGCTCTGCGAGTATGGGCTGGAGCCGCTCTGGCCCAGGTTGAACGAGTACTGTGAGAATTGAGACCTGCCCTGGCTGTTCATCACCTGCGACTGATCAATCTGGAACGGCGCGTACAACCCGGCCGTCTGCTGCTGTAGCTGCGTGGAGTTGTACATCACCGTGGGCGGCGATGGCGGCGGAATGCCACCGTACTGATTGCTCCCCAGGCCCGTCTGATAGCTGATGTGCTGGCTAGCTGTGTACTGTTGCGGTGGCTGGCCCAGCGACCCCATCACCGGCTGAATCGGCGGCGGCGACGACAACGCGTGCCCAATCAACGCCGGCCCGACAATATTGGAATGTGGCTGATGCAGCGTCTGCCCGCCGCCTCCAGCGACCTGCTGCGTCGGCTTCACCTTGCACACGTTCGTGGTGCTGTTGGAAGCGTTCGCATTCGGCGAGGAGTTGTAGACGTCGTGATTCTCCGCCATCTCCGGCATCTCCGAGCCTTTGCTGAACGCCGTCGCGTCCATAGAGTTGGGATCCGGCACGAAGGACGACGCAAAGGAGTCATCATTGCTGCTGTGCTCCATGACATTGGGAATGTTCGACTCCCACACCTTCTTCACGGACTGAATCTTCATGTTAAGCGATTCGGCGTTTAAGATGTTGTTGCTGGTCGCCATGTTGGATCTGGAGAGGCTCAACTTCGAGCCCTTATCCTCCGTGATCTGCGAGATCTCCGACTCCAAGAAGTCCAGCTTCATGTCGGCGGAATCCTCCTTATTGAAGAGCTGGATTTGGATGTCGGACGACTTCAGCTCGCCGATGGGTTTGTTGAAATTCGTCATCGCGTCCTCCTCCATTTTGCAGCGCGGCTTCTCATTGCGACCGCGAGCACCTGGAGCGGACTTGTAATTCGTATTCTCAAAGATGATAGTGTTCAGAGGCTTTGACCCGTCGAGCACGGCCTTATCATCAGTTGTACTGGGATGATGGAGCGTTGCCTCCAGGCCTTTGCAGGCCTCCATGCCAGCGACCACCATCTCTTGATCAACGGAGCGCAACTGCGACGAGAGCGGTTTGTCCCAAGCATTGGCATTAAGGACGTCCTTCATCCCATGCGAGTACAAGGGGTTGATCTTCATATCGTCGCACATGCCCTGCTGCATCTGCGCCTTTTGGATACGGCTGTGCTCCTTAGCCTTGGCGAAGCGCGGCGGGAGCGTTTTATTCTGGCGATTGCGATCGAACTGCTGCTTGTTGTCCCTATCTCTATCCCTATCCCTAATATCTCTATCGCGGTCACGGGGCTGAGAGGTTGGCATATTCGCCGGTGGGATGACAGGCGTCGCCATGAGAGAGGGAATGTTCGCCAGCTGCTGGGGCGAGATCTGCTTCGTCCGCAGATCGGGCTTCTTCAGATCTTTCTCCGTCTTCGCGCCCATCCCCATAGCCTTCGGCAGCGTCTTCTCATCCTTCTTCTCGACCTTTCTCTCAGTCTTCTTGCTCTTCACCTCTTGGAAGCCATCGTCTACCACCTCCATCTCAAGACCGTCAACCTCCTTCAGAGTAATATCCGCGATTGCCGAAGACAACGAAGACAAAGCATTGATATCCCTGTCCCTCTCTTTGTCCTTTAATTCCTTGTTAACGCCCATGGAGCGCGGTTGCATGCCACTGCTGGAGTTCTGTCGATGCGGCCCGCCAAAGCCACGCTTATCCACCAGCTGCGGCTGTCGTGAAGAAGAGCTTCCTCCAGCACCGCGACGACTGGCATTCGACATCCCTTGACTGGACATTCCTCCCATCGCACTTCTCTGCGAATTCTTAGACTTTCTCCCATCCACATCCGAATTATCCGAGACGTCTCCGTCCTGCTTGGGCTTGCTTTTACGCGGATCCAACTTCTTGCGATTCTTATCCTCCGACTTGCCGGACGCCCCGGCCCTATCCTCCTCAGACTCGTGCTTTTTATCCTTCTCATCAATATTCGAAAAAGGACTCTTCGCTGGTGGACCATAGGTATCGATACGCTTGGAGCCACCGCGACTGCCGCGGAAGCTGCTACCAGCGAGGGCGGCACCACGTCCATGCCGTGATGGCTCACCACGCGGCACAAAGTGATTCTTATCGAGTTTACCTCTATCCATAGCCTTCTCCCCACCCAGCCCACGCGGTTCTTTATTCCTATCATTCCGGTCGTCCTTCTCCACCTTTTTCTTCAGGGGCTGCGGACTGGGGCCATTCTCAAGCGTCGCTGTGCCATCGTCAGCTGAGCCCTCCGACTCAGTCATGTCCTTGGAAAGTGGGCGTCCACCGCGTGTGGTCCTCGCTGGGGGCGGCGCACTCTTCTTATTGCTACTCCATGAGCTTCGGTAAACTTGGACGTTGCCAGACCAGCCTTGATTGCGGTTCCCTTGCGAGTCTGACCTGCCTCGTCCAACTTGACCTTGCCCCATATGCTTCTTATCATCTTTCTCCTTCTTATCGTCGTCATCCTCGCGCTTCTCCTCCTTGGCCTTGAGCAACTCCTTCTCCACCGCCGGCGGAATCGAATCAGCCCACGCTTTCGGCTCGTGCACATCAATACTGTCTCTGTCCTTCTTCATAATACTCCAGGAGTTCTCGTCCTCGGCAGCCTCCAGCTTCTTGTGCCCCTCCAGCATGACTCCTCGCTTCAGCTGCGTGAGATTGCGCTTCTCACTGCGCAAGTCGTCAGCTTCCATCTTCTCCTTGGTGATGGGTCCGGGGACCACCATGCGGGCGCCACCGTGCTCCTTCTTCTTCTCCTCGATGGGCTCCTCCGCCCAGGAGGTGTACTCGCGCGGTTCCGAGTGTCGCGCCGAGTCGCCGCTGTGGCGCGATTCGCGCGAAGTGCGCGAGTCACGACTGTCGGGTCGCTGCGGACGATCACGTTTATCGCCGTGCCACTCGTCGGAGCTCTGCCGCTCGAAAGTGTCACCCTTCTCGTGACGTTCGCGCACATTGCGCTTCTCCTCATCCTTGGGCTGCTGCTTGAAATCGTAGTCCTTGTAATCGCGATCGCGCTCGTCATAGCGACTGTCTGAAGACTTCCGGCCGGAATCACCATACCTATGCGACCTGTAGCCGCCTCCATCGCGGTAGCGATCCTCCACGAGATCCTTATCGTCATCGCGTCCTTTGCGATTGCTCGGACTGGTGCGATTACCCCCTCCACCTCCACTACCGCCGCCTTGGGACCATCGATTATCATAGTTGAACGAAACTTGAGCGTTGAGCTGCTGCTGCTTTTGAAATCTGGGCGGCAGATCGTTCTGGAACTGCTTGGAGAAGCTACTGTGCTGTTGCTGCGCACCGCCGGCAGCAGGCAGCTCCTTCTCGACGCTGCGCGAATCCTTGCGCTGGAACGTGGCGCGCCCTTCGATTTGCGTGAGATGCTTGAAGTCCGTTTCGCGATGCGTTTTGTGCTTGCCATCATCGTCGTGATGCTGCTGCTGTAGTAGCTGTGGCTTGACGCGCGGCTCCTTCTCGCGCTCCCACTCGGGGAGGAGGATAGGCACGGGGGCGATGGACTGCACGGGCACAGATGCCGGATTGATGGTGCCGGCGCCATCGTCGACGTCCTTGTCGCGCTTGCTCTTGCCGAGGCGTTCGTCGAGCTCCTGCAGCTTCTTGGCCGCTGCCTGTCGCGTCTCCAGGAACTTCTTCTCCTCCTCTTCCTTACGCTGCTTGGCGCGCTCCACGGCATGGGCGATTTCCTGCTGCTGGCGCCGACGCTGCGCCGAGAACTCGTCGTCTTCCTGCCTACGCTGCTGCTGTTGCTGCTGCTGCTGTTGTTGCTGCTGCTGTTGTTGCTGCGGCGGCTGAGGATGGGGCTTGTTGCTGTTATTCCATGATAATTTGTGGTCGTCGTGTAAATGAGTATCAGTCTTGTCAATGCGCGCCTTCCCCTTGTCCATCTTGAGTTCGTCATCGCTGAACGCCAGTTTTTGGTTGTAGTCAATGTCGTCGTTGATCGCCCAGCCCATGTCGCCGGTGAGGTTGTCCATGCCGCTGAGGTCCTCCTCCTTGATGATGGGTCGATGGGCGAGCTCCTCGCGCCGCGGATCGGGGCGGCGCTGCTGGCCGGGCCCCGGCGGCGGCTGCTGCAGCATCGCCGGCGGCGGGCCGCCGTGCCCGTTCGCCGGATAGCCGCTACCTCTGTACATAAAGTTGGGCACGAAGCCGCGCACCTGCGGCGGCAGCGGCTGGCCGCCCGGGGCCGAATGCGGCGGTGGGCCCCCGGGCGGTGCCGATGCGGGCGCACGCGCCGCGCCGCCCTGCAGCCATGAGCCCTCCGTCTGCGGACGCAGGCTTAGCCCGGGCGCGTACTGGCCGTCTGTAGCGGCGCGTGGTGGCGCGCCATCGCCAGCGGACAGGCTCGGGAATTCGTGCTGGAATTGGGGACTCTGGTAGGGCGGTGGGTGCGCCGCGTTTGGATCGCTGCCGATCATCACGGAGCTCCATGACTTGTCGAGACTGGTGGCAGGACTGGCAGAAGGTGGATGCGGTTTGGCGGGCTGCTGGCCGGGCTGGACTGGCGTCGACACTGGCAGGGCAATCGCAGCTTGGTGGGCAGTCAGTAATGGCGCGCCGATCGGGATCGGGGCGCTCGCATTCACATTGTTTGCTGGGCCCGTCTGTTGAACCTGTTTCCACACACAACGCATCAGCAAACAAAAGGACACAACACTGACAAGCACTTACTGTAGTTGTGGTAGGTGTCTGAACAGTACTCTCCTGTTTGCCCCATCCTGAACCATTCGAAGGTACCAAAGAAACTGCCGTATCGGTGCCGCTATGCTCAGATTTCAATGAAGGTAGGTTTGCGGGCGGACGACGGGTATTGGGCACCTTACCCAAGCTTTGCATGCCATGTTTCTGAGATAATGTGCTTTGCTTCTGCTTGTTCTCTGAAGATTCCCCCTAAAAACCAAGCAGCACACACAAAAATCAACACCAACCTCCACAAAAACACCAAGCCATTACTTACCAATGTTACCCTGTACAACTTGTTAATATCTAGCGATTGAAACTTGGATTTTTCCTTCTCTCCCTTGGAGGCCAACCCTGGCAAAGTAGACATGCTGTCTGCACACAACCATTTAGATCTTCAAGACCCAATGAACGAACCGTTATCCTGAAACGCACCAACACACACAACACTTTAGCTTCGCGGTTCTTTTTAGGGCTTCGAACGTTTCGAAAATGTTGAACAATTCTCCACAATTGACATCACTAGAATGGCATCCGTCACCCAATAACAATGCACGATTTGGCAATTACATCAACCGAAACGCAGCTCGCAGAAACAGCCGTAAACAACGCGAGCAGCGGCGGCAAACAATAGTGTTGGGAAGTTGGGATATTGCTATTGCCCAATGCCCAACCCCAGCCACCAAGTTTACCTGCTAAAAAAAGAACGGCGCACAAATATTCCGCTGATAAATCGCACTATTGCGCCGAGATGCTGAGGATGCGCGCCATCGAAGACACAAATAGCTAGCAGGCGTCGCACTGCACTGCGCGAGATCTAACGGTACAAACGCCGACGGTGGAGAATCGTTCAACACAAAAACATCGAAAATTACGAAACTATTCCGCCAAGGCTAGGCGCGTCGATGGCGGAAAATTGTCCAATACCTTGGTCCGTCCAAATGGGTAAATCGTCAACGACAAGAAATAAGCGCCGTATGGCTGCACGTAGGACGGATGATCACAGATTTTCAATACGGTTTACTAATACGGCCTGTGTGTAATTCACTTGGTTTATTTCCAAAATGGCGGTGCCGCCGAAGAAACGGCAGATTTGATCAATACTGTGACGTCACCACGAACGCTTTGCGCCGCGCAAGCCGCGCGGACGCAGCGCCACCAAACGCGCGTGGCCTCAACCAATCATTCAGCGTTGCCAACCGAAACTTTACAATTTTCCCGTCTTTTTCACCTGATAACCAACAGATTTACTCAAATAACGCTAAAATTCTATACAAGGGAGTAAATCATGATGCATTGTACTGATTTTCCACTGTTTTCGTCAAGGTACCACTTAAAGAAGGCGCATAAAATTTGTAATTTAAAAGCGACTGCAGCACACCACGCGGAAAGTATCCGCAACTACACTTCGTGTCTTCGTGAATCGTTTTACATCGGAGCGATTCGAGTGCTGCGCACGCCATGCCATGACGCCATGTTTAAAACTTTGTCATTGTTCTTTTTTGCGTTGTATATTTATACTCTGAGTGCAATAATTAGGCATATTAGCGCTAAATTAAAAAATAATTACTTGATATGTAATACACACGCGCGTACATTGCATTTTTTGGCTACCTTATAATACTGTTCTCTGTCCTAGCAATAAAAATGAAGTTAAATGTAAAAACATGATAAAAACAGAACAAGTTCACAACCGAATTCACGACAGGCGCATACTTTCCTAAAACTTAATGTTATGGTGTCTTCTCTATGTAGCTAATGTGTTGTGCGTGCAGTGCAACAACAATGCTAAACATTTAGACGTATAAGTTCAATTCACAGCTTGAAGTTTTGAAATAATTGATAATATCACAAATAGACATAGAAAAACGTCTCTGTCGGGGTATGTACAAAACTAAAGTTACAGTTAAGCCTGCTGCAGGCCGGAGCAGTAATGCAGCATGAGTACGGAGAGGCCGTGAATCTTAGCGTCAGCCTGCCCCAGCAGGAAGGCCAACTTTGCGCGCTCCACCTCCACATCTTCATTGTTGAGTTTCTTGATTAGATCCGCATGCTCCGTGGTGACGATGTCAAACATTTTCTTTAATTCAACCATCTGCAACAAAAAAAAAAGATTTTTTTCAAAATTTATGTGTTTTAAGAAAAGTTTTTCTCAGAGCTACCATTGCATTGATTTTGTCTATTTTTTCATCCGGCACCATCGCGGCGTAAAGCTGCCGCCCCGACTCCCGCGCCGCCTCCATGAGATTCTCATCCGTCGCGCAGATGAGCATTTGATCCAGCAGCCTGTTGACGGCGTCGTGCGACTCTTGGGCGCTGTGCATCTCCTCCAGCGCTGCGGGGCAGAGAGAAAACGGATTCGTTACAGTGGCAATGAGCGAGTGTTTGCGGGACGGCGTGCGCTGTGGTGATGGCGGCAGGCTGCGCGATTGTGCGGCCGTGATGTGTGCGCCTAGAAAAGAGACAACACATAGCGATGAGGTGCGCATGCCCAAGCGACACAAGATGGCGGACGGCGTGACCAACGCGACATACCTGAGATTGAGAGGTTGTTAGCGCTATTCACGCGCTTGATATGCCCATCGCTGTTGCCTGCATCGTCATCCAGCAATTGCTCGTCGGCGATGTCGCCGATGATCAGCTCGGGCTGGTCGGAGGCGTCGCTCTTGATGCTCATGCGGTCGCGATCGATCAGCGCACAGTCGGTGCTCAGCTGGCATTTGCTGATGCACTTTTTGTGGCAGCACATGCCGCAATCGCGACATTGCACGGCATCCTTCAACCAAATCTACAAGAGAAACAAAAGTCCAACAAAATGATCAACTTTTTAACAGCTGCGCATGAGCAGTAGTACCAACCAAAGAGAAGCAAACTTGTTTTCATCAACAATGAGGGGCTCCTCGCTAGGTGGCACACGTTTCAAAAGCGACCCGTAGCCATCTAGCGGCGTACCCCTCAACTAAGAAATATAAACACGGGTACCAACCTTCTTCGAACAAAAATCACAGTGAATACTTCGGTGAAACTGCGTACGCACGAAATCGTGCTGGCTCACGCTAGTTTTCTGCATTGTGGGCTTATTCTCCACTTCGGATACCGTTGAGTACTTGCGTTTCGTGTTGTTTTGGTCATCGTGGTTCCACACGAATGACAACAAAATGTCCCCGTAGCAGAAAACATGCTCAAAACCCGAGTGCGACATGAGCGGATGGCTCTGCGAATTCGGCGGCGTATTATTCGGCGGTAAAAAGGAATAACTCCTGGTATAATGCCCCAAGAGTGAGTTGCAACATGCATTTAGTATCTCATTGAGTGGAATGTTCGCGTAGCCAAGCAGCACTTCGCGTTGGCTGTTCGTGCCCCAGATATTAATGTTTAAATACTTTGAGTTTTCTTTCAGGTGGAATGCATAGTCATCGTTGAACGCCATGAGGTTCTTCAGCGGCAACTCCCGCGTCTTGTGCACCTCAATCAACTGATTTAGGTCAGGCAAGTCCAAAGACTCCGTTTCCTGCGTGTCGGTATCGGTGCGAATGATTTCGGGTACCTCTGAAATCGAGTGCTTCTTGCTCTGCATCTGCAGGAAATTCGCCGGGAGGACGATCGCATGTTTGAAATGCTGCGGCGTGCTGGGGCAGCTGGGATTCGGCGTGCTTTTGTTGCTGCTGGTATCACCGGGTGTTTTCTCCGTCACCATCGAGGATTTGCGCTTGCGTAGCGCAAAGTTCCCCAAAGTCTGCGCAAACTTGGACATGTTTTCATTGCCGGAGCTGATGAGTTTGGGCATCTTTTCCGCGCGCGCTGACTTGGGCTTTTCCTCACTCCTATCCACTATCACAAAACTTTCGGAAGCGTCCACGACGTCATCATCTTGATTCACGCAGATCGTTGGGGTTTTCTCGTCGTCTTTTCTCCGCTCGTCGCTAGTGGCGCTGGTGTTGCGCAGTAGGTAACCAGTTGTGCAGCGCTCTACCTTGAAGCTGATGTTCACTGCAGTGATCGCTTTGATGATCTTCCCAATCTGCGAGACATTGCTCACGTTTTTGTTCTCAATGGCGAGTATTACGTCGCCCTGCCGTAGGCCGGAGTGAAACGCGGGCGTTTGCGGCGTGACGCTTTCGATCGTCACCGTCCCGTTCGTCTCCTGCTTGAAAATCACGCCCAGGTGCTGCTGCCGCACCTTCGTCAGCGTCAGCTCCAACATGAGCCACACTGCGTTGTCCTTGTCCCTGTCCTTCTGGTACAGACATATGAACGGCATCACATCCACAGTGAACGTGCAATGCACATTTGTAACATCCGCAGGTGCGTCCAGTCGAGACACATCCCCGCAAGACACTTCCAGCGTCCCATGCGACAGTATTTCCGTCTCGTCAGCGTCCACCTGGCCCGGATCAGTCTTCACAAAGAATGGTTTATATCTTATTTTGTAGTTGGGCAATGTGTGCTTCCTCTTAATGGCCTTCTTTATTTGATTCACAATTAAATTGGTAATGTTTGATTGCAGCTGTCTGCCTTGAAAGTGCGACTCCACAGCGAGCTCAACCGCCGGATCATCGAAAAAACTAAATGACCAATGTGTATATGGATTTCTTGTAAATTGCAATCTTCCAATGCCAGTTATTCTCTTTACTGAAATCGTAACGTAACATCAAATGCATGGTTTATTTATGTAGGAAAGGCCACTGCAAATCTCGGATAATCGAAATTCTCACGCACTCATGCGTTGTCATAGGATCGCTCCATATAGCAAAACACCGTTTTGCGTACAACATATTTGCATTCAAGCAATTGAAAGCCCGAATTCAGTTTTCGTGCTCGTTCACGGGCAGATGTGAAGCGGCCTTAACATGTAAAAGAAGTTGCATACAGTGTACCTACCTTTAATAGATAAATATGCTGTTTTGCCAAACTTCATCTTGGCATCAACAGACAATAAGAAATTTCCGGTATAATCTAGTTTAATTGACAAATTTAGCGTGTCGATATGGCCCTCACTTTTGTCCAACTTGATGCTGTCCAAACTGATGTCTTTTATGTCAGGAAACTGTGATCCTAAATGCATATCTCTAATCTAAAGCAAGCAATCATTTTTTACACTTGCTATTTGCTAAAACTGATAGTATTTTGTATGTATTTTGTGTTGGAACTTACTGTAACAGCTTCAAAAAACTTGCCAATAGTTGTTTTGGTCAGTAGCTCATCAAACTCCATGCTGAGCTTCTTGTAGAGCCACTGTTTGATGTTATCTGAGTGTCGTAGCTCATGAAAAAGAAACTGCAGCATGAGGCTGATTGGCAGGCTAGAGCTGGTGCTCTCATTGCATTCTAGTTTTTTCTTCAGCTCCTGAAACATGCAAACCAATACAATCATTGAGAACATTCACAAGTGCTTACAGTCAGAATGTCAGAATGCAGAAACAAACCTCAGGTAAGCTGTATGCCTCAGTGTTGAGCTTTTTAGGCGTCTCGGCGATGGGGCCCTTGTTAAAGTATCGCACCAGCACGTAGTACTGCACGACGATCGTGAGCACGATGCCCACGCAGACGGAGATCACAATCAGCAGCAGCAGATTCAGGAGATCCATGATTCGCGGCGATTTTGCAGGATCAGGATCAACTCAATAGTTTAATACAAACTGGAGCTAGACATTTCAGTGGCGTTTGCGCGCGCTAGCGACCAGTGCAATTAATTATTCAATATTCAGCGCGATGGGGTCAATAAATTTGTTTATATTTAGACGAATCATGCCGATTTGAATACGTAGAATGCGAACGCGTAGCTGAAGAGACAATAACATCATTCTATCGCGACAGTGCGTTCTGCGTTCCTACTGCGAGCGAAAACAGCTGCACAGCCGCACGCACACATGTTCCGACTTGAACTGTATTGATTTTCGTCAGTCCATTCACTTTCCGTGCATATTTCAAACACAAACGGCGATTAGTTTATCAATTCGGTCCCATAAATGCGGCGATAAGTCATATGCCAAATTTCAACATGTTTTTGTTGACATTTTATTGTGACAGTGTCAACCGGTGTCAACATTTAGAAATTATTCACTTTTATTGAATAGCTTGGAATGCAATCACATGATCACATCTAAAAACATGATTTACCGCCATTTTCATTCTCAAGGAGGAAGAAGAAGCACACAAAATGCATTCATATGATAGTGATATCAACCTGCTTCAAAAACATACTTAGGTGTAACAAAACGATTCTAAACAGATAAGAATTAAAAACCCTGTTGGAACTGCTTGGACTCCAGGCGCGTCTGCAGGATCTCCAGCTGGCGCTTGGCCTCGCACTGCGGAAAGTTCGCCAGGTCGTAGTACTGCGGTGCGATTTTCAGTAACCAGTCGGCTGTAAAACAAAAAAAGTGCTGTAGAAACTACAAACATAGTAGAATTGTGCAACAACGTACGTTTGATATCGGTTACAGTTCGAATGTAGTTCTTGGTTGTCAGAACGAATTCATTGTAAATCACCCACTCGGGCTTGTGGTCCAGACACGTGGATGGATGAAGTTGTACAACTTGGTTGTCTTTTATTGTCAGATAATGCCCGGTGCGCTCTAAATGCGCCACCTGCATGAAAAATCCGTTTACCAAAGCCTTGCGGATGTTCAAGTAGTAGTCTTTGCTGGTAAAGTCCGTGGAGGTGCGCTTCAGATTGAAGCGGTCCATAATGCGCGACAATTGCTGGCGCACATTGTCGGCGGACTTCAGCGAGCGATAGTTTACGAAATTATCGTAGCACCATTGTGGATCTTCCATATCTAAATGCAAAAATTCAAGTATATTCAAAATTTGGCATTTGTTTTGTGTTTTCTCAATTGTTTGTTGCGCGTTCCACGTCGTAAAACAGGAAACTACAAAAAACGTTACCACCTAGCGCCACCTAGAGGCTAGGCCTGGGTACTTACTCTGTTTGAAGGCGTGATAGACATTCAGCAACGTGAGATGGTCGCCGTCAATATGGGCGAAGCGCATCTTGGCATCGTCGGCGGCCTTCTTCGCTTCGTTGGGGCGCAAGAAACACTGTGGGACTAAACATTGGAGCAGGGCGCGCATTCGGCCCGTATCCAACCAATATAGATTTGCCGCACTCAAGCGCATCCTATAGAGCTATTGCCTTAGTCAGAACCGCGCTGGCGCACAATGACAATCAACAACCGGCGACAACCACAAGCCATATACAGGGTGTCTCTATTTGGGTAGTCACTGCCGATATCTCGAAAACCAACATGGTTGTGGTTTTTGACGTATAACTCGAGAACCGTTAAATTTATTGCAAATTTTCAGTTATCTGGGCAATAAAGTCTGAACAAGTTTCATCCGAAAAAAAATCCTGTACACCGGCTAATTTTCGAGATATCGACAGTGACTACCCAACTAGAGACACACTGTATGCAACCAAATATGCTTGTTGGTGCTTTTGTTTTGCAAGTTGTTGATCGGTATTGTCGCCTTCACAAGAAAATATCGATAAAGGTAACGATAAAGAAAGAAGAAAAGTATACCTGACAGCATTGCCGTAATCGACAATATCTCATTGGAACAATTGTGATTGCAGCTAGCAATGAGCATCTTCGCAAGCTGCGGATCGAGGGGAAATTCGGCCATCACAGCGCCAAGGTCAGTGAGGTTGCCATCATCATCGAGCGCCGCTAAGTAGTTCAACAACTCCAAGGCGCGCATTAAGGTTTCCGGCGCTGGGGGATCCATGAAGTCAAAGTGCACCAGGTCATCAATGCCTAGTTTTTTCAGCTGCAGCACCACGGAGCCGAGATTCGAGCGCAGAATCTCCGCGTAAGTATTGTCCTGCATCTCGTGCTTGTAGGCTTTTTCAGTGTACAGCCGGAAGCATTTGCCCGGACGCGTACGCCCTGCGCGTCCAGCTCGCTGCTGCGCAGACGCTTTGCTAATCGGCGAGACTAAAAGCGACTCAACGCGAATGCGCGGGTTGTACACCTTTTGCTTGGCGAAGCCAGGATCGATCACGAAGACGACCCCATCGATTGTCAGCGATGTCTCAGCGATGTTGGTCGACACGACGATTTTGCGTCCAATTGCGCCGTTGGCTTTATTCGGCGGTGCTTCTTCGAAGATGCGCTGTTGCAGGCTGGGGGGCAGCGTGGAGTACAGTGGTATGCACTTTAACTCGCCGACATCCGGCCCCAGGTTGTCAATCTCGCGCTTAATGCGTTTGCACGCGACTTCGATCTCCTCCTGACCTGTGAGGAAGAGCAGCACGTCGCCGCCGATCTCCTCGCACATGTGTATCTGAATCACAGTGCGAATCGCCGCCTCCAGGTAGTCGCGCTCCGGTTCCGGCGTGTAGAAGATCTCCACCGGATGCGTACGGCCGGGCACGTTCATCAGCGGCGCGTTGTCGAAGTACTGCTGGAATTTGCCAGCGTCCAACGTCGCAGACATGATAACGAGCTTTAAATCCTTGCGCTGTTTGATCACCTCTTTGAGGACGCCCATCAGGATGTCTGTAGCTAGCGTACGTTCGTGCGCTTCGTCCAGAAGGATGCATTGATACGCATCGAGCATCGGATCGCTCATCCCTTCACGTAGCAGCATACCATCAGTCATATATCTAAAGAAAAAATTTAACACATTCAGCACAAATTTAATTTAACCTCACTTTCTGGGCGAAACACACAAATGACTGACAAATGACTTACTTCAACACGGTTTTCGGCGATGAACAGTCCTCAAAACGAATGCTATAGCCAACCTCTTGTCCCAGTGCAACGTCCATCTCCTCGGACACCCTCATTGCAACGCTCATCGCCGCCACTCTTCGCGGCTGTGTGCAGCACACACCCTTTGTGCCCATCGACATGGCGTACTCCACGCACCATTGTGGAATCTGTGTCGTCTTACCCGAGCCGGTCTCGCCGACCAGGACAATGCACTGGTTTTCAGCGAGCAGCTGCATGAACTCAGCCCTGTACTCAAACACTGGCAGCTGTATGCGCTTCTTGTAGAGCTCATAATATTTGGGAGTGTAAGGCAAGCTGGTGAGCGTGTTCAAGGAGAGATTCTTGTTGGTGCTGCCGGCGGGCGCCATCGCCGTCGATATGCCGCGCTCCTCGCTGCGGAAGAAACATGCGCAACGTTAAAGAGCGTTTAAACCAGACAATGCGGTTGTGGCGAATGCTTACCGCTTCTTCTTGATGAAAGGGTCCATTACTTCTATCCTACGCTTTGACATCGTATCGCGATGGGGTGGAGAGCACCGACGGCGCCAGGCGATGGGGTTGGTGCGCGCTTTGTGGGC
Source organism: Geostiba sp. GC000077 (assembly GCA_030264215.1). Lineage (NCBI taxonomy): Eukaryota > Metazoa > Arthropoda > Insecta > Coleoptera > Staphylinidae > Geostiba > Geostiba sp. GC000077. The sequence goes on along the minus strand of JARJDQ010012837.1, from coordinate 1,221 downwards.
CTTGCGGGCGAAAAAATCGTGCAAATCGCTTAGAAAATGCGTGCAACTAACCACAAACGAGGACTGTTTTTCGATTCGCACGCCATTTACAAATGACACAAAATGACGAATGTCAGCGACTCAGCGACATCTAGGCAACTTATATTACTTAAATACATGTCAAAAGTCACAAGATTTGATGTAAAATTGCACAAGTTTGTTTAAACTTTGAATTAATCACGCACTTATCGATATGATCTTCAATTCTAACGTTAAGAAACGTTTTCAAGTGGGGCAATTACACAATGTAAACTTTGAAATGGCTAAAAATATCGATAGTAACGATTAGTAATGTGAATATTTGGTTGAATAAGGCACAATGCAAGATAATTTCATCGTAATTTCTTTTTCATTTTTGTATCTTATCCATGAGTTGAGTTATGTCGTCGGAGTAGTTGCCTCTTACTCACAAGTAAGATACTGTATTTTGTTCATTTATCACCTTAGGGCTTTAAGATTCAATTTGACATCCAAGCGCCAAAAAATGCCATTTACCGCCCTAGGGCTTAAAAACGTGCATTTACGGACCTACGACTTTTAAAAGTCCATTTGGCGCCCATTTACCGCCGTCGGGCTTTAAAAAGTACATTTTCCGTCAAGAGGGCTTTAAAATTCAATTTACTGCCGTAGGGCTTGAAAAAGTGCATTTACGGCCCTAGGGCTTTAAAAAGTAAATTTTCCACCCAGGTCCTTTTTAATAATCGTCAAAATTTCTGACATTCAACCAATCAAATGCCAGAATTCAGTTTTCGTTCTCGTTCACGTGCAGATGTGCAGCAGCCTTTATAAAAAAAAACAATGAATTAAAAAATACCGATTTTTTTTATCTCTGCTCTCCGCGATATCAACTTCCTCCTGCAACTTTATACAGTGCTTTCATTTATCCCCAAACAAGTACGTACGTCGTACGCGAAGCAAAAAAAAAGAAAATCTAAAAAAATAGATTCGGTGATTGCTCCCAAACCACTGGGGCGATTTGAATTTTCTCTTCGAATTCTTGTTGCTACAAATAATCCGCCTCGTAAACTGTTTTTGCGCGGGCGTCAGAGGGCGATGTTCACCCCCACCAGTTTAATCCCATTTTCTCCCGAACGTTGCTCCCGAGGGAAATGCAGATGACGGCAAAACCCGTCAAAAAGCTCTATCATCGTCGAAATTTTCCACCCTATAGCTTTTTGCGTT
>JARJDQ010012811.1:0-22528 GCA_030264215.1 Geostiba sp. GC000077 | reverse complement strand
TGCGTCTCTGAATCGGTGATCTGGAGGAAAATCAACTCAAAATGCAAAAAAAGAAGGATATTCTTGGAAATAATTAACCAATACCTCAAAAGTTTGCAATAAATCTGTGGACTGTGGTTCACGGTTAACTTCACGTTTAGGTAGATTTGAGAAAATGCAAGTTAAAGTTTTCAGTCTGATATTTTGTACAGGGTGATTCATTAGTCACGACTTATCTCTGGAGGTTTTATAGAGGGTTCTTTAGAGGGCATACAGCTGTATCAACGGTTAAGGGACTTTGGGTCCCCTGTGTCTCTGAATCGGTGATGGGGAGAAGAATCAACTCCAAGAGGCGATTTTGGCAGCGGAGTATAAGATTCAACTCGGATCAGTAGTAATAACGCCTGGGAATTGAAGATTCCAAATCATAAAATACTGTTCTGTCCGTTTTGCACGTCGAAGGTTTCCTTCCTTACCCTTATACGATAATACGAAGTTGTAATCTTGTTGATCGAGCGCATCGGTCATCATGTTGAGTAGTTCCAATACAAAGTTTGATAAGCAAACATTCTTCTATTGATTGTTATAAAATAAACATAGATTTAAATCGATAACGATTTCCTTTCATTACGTTGCTATTTTCAGGTTTAATCTCGGTAGCTATGGAAATGTTTATGAATGAGTCTAGAAATGCAATGTTTCAATTTTAACATTTCTTTAATCAACTTCCTTCTTGGCCCCGTTCAAGATAGACCTTTTTTATGTTTGAAAATGGTTTCTAACTCAAAAAAAAACAAATATTATGAATGTTAAGTTTTTTTTGTCAAGAAGTCAAGAAGTTGAGAATGTATTTTTAGTTTCTAAAATGTACAGAAATATAGTCGGATTTTTATAAGCTCCGCTCTTGTAATTTATCAAACAAGAAACTACACAAATGGAATGCAACATTATTATTGTTAAGGGTATGACAGATAATAGAGATAAAAACATGTGACGATGTGACGAGAGCGAACCTTATAATAATCCGACTATAATAAGTTCATTTTAAGATTTACATGCTTACAACATGCATTGTGAGACTGTGCGGCAGTTGTGTGTCCAGTTTTGGAAATTAGAAACAAATTCGCTTTCATTAGCGCCCTGGCGTAAACTGAATAATAAACCACGACGTTGCGTCGCTAGTTAAGACATATAATTATGCGCTCTTTTGGAAGAGAATAAAAAAATCACGCAACACACACACAACACACATAATTTAGAATTTAGCATATTCATGTTGTGATGTTGCATTTTCGTATTGAAACGCTAAAAGCGAGCACAGCACTAACGAATTGTTTCATTCGGGCAGTCGGCACTCGGCGCTCTGATTCAGCAGAAGTACGTAAGTACATAAATTAGATTATGCAATTACGCAATCATGCGTTGGAGGTGTGATTAAGTGAAATTAACGCATCGCAAAGTGAATAAAAGTGAATAGAAAACAAGTCTTCATCATCGTGGAACGTGGCGCAAAGGTGCGCACTGTGCACGCACAGGCACAGCGCTTGCCTTGTCAAGAGTCAAAGGTTAATAACAAACTGCCGCAACTTGTCTTTTAAATGGTCGCTTAAGCGCATGCGCCCGCTTATAGTTCTTATATGATCTTCTATTATAGCATTGTGAGAGTATGTATGATTCTCCAAGATTGTAAGCTATAATTGCAGTCCGCTTTCGACGGCACATCGGCATCTTTTCCACTTCAAGCAAGCGCCTTGTTTGCTTCGCTTTTAATTAGTATTATATTATGTGGAGTTGGACGCAATTTCAGGCGCGCAAAAAAAATGGCGAATGATTAATAACAGCCAAACGTGCGCCAACCGTGAAAGACTCTAAAGGTGTAAATAGGTAGAGGTATAATTTGTGCTTGTGTCGAATCAAAAGTCGTACCGGTAACCTTTTGCGCCGCTTTAATTATACCTCCCGTTCGGTGTGGGTACGCGGCGCATTAAATTAAATGGATGAATGTGGCCCCGAGTGCGCGTGAATGCGTGATTGCGGGAGGAATTCGCGTGTATAAATCACAATCGGAACAAAACAGAAGCGATGATTTGCACTGCACAGAAGCCGCAACGCGCACAATAATTGTTTGAGTGTTTGAGTGCACGAGGGAACGCGATTGTAAGCAAAAAATGACACAGCATAATAAAAGAGTGCCCAAACCTAACCTCTAGGAAGTGTTGTGTGTGTTGAAGGTTGAGTCTCTAGAGTGTTGCTGTGCATGTGCCGTTTCTATGTTCTGATTTCAGGGGTGGCAGGTGACACAAGACCGTTATGCATTGAGCACTGTACCAGCATTCAAGTTAACAAGTAGAGCACAAGCATAATATGGCTGACAACACTCTCGCCGCAATGTGCATTAAGTATTAGCAGTTTCTCCCCTCAATGATATACATTTAAATCTCGCCTCCCTGTTCTGAATCCTTAATCGCATTGAAAACCCACCCACTTAACATTGGCGAAATAACCGTTATTTTACACTTCAATAAATTTCAAGCAGTTGTCAAATGTTTATCTGTCAGTTTGTCAGTTGCTACGCCACTGGCCAGGGGGGCTATTCTCGAGATCCATCTGATTTTAGATGGATGTGGACGTTCCGTTTCTTCAATATCCGTACGAGTTGTCGTGCGGAATACCCCCAGACGGATAAAATCTGTCTGAAATTTGGAAAAAGTGAAATAAAATGGCGGATTTCCGTGTACGGATTTAATTCCACTCGTCGAGAATAGGCCCCCTGGCCTGACTTTAGGTTCAAGCCGGCAAATTAAAAATAAAAGGAAGCAAAATATCGCCCACTTTTAGTGACCCTTTTTCAAGCAGACAAACTCTATCTGATTGTATTGACACTAATATTCGTTATGATTGATTTTTTCCAATCTCAGATTAGTGTTTTTAAGTTGTTACTTGTTACAGTCTGGAACTGAGGTATTTTGAAATGCTTGATGTGGCTTGATGCAAAAATGTCGATTAAAGTGAAGAGAAAATTAAACTTCCTGCTTCCTGTGCGGAGTGCGCGTTGTACGCCAGTACCTGACCTATTATATTGACAATAAATCTTGACGGTTGCACTCAGCCAGACAAACATGTTGAAGCTCAAAACTCAACACTCTCAACAGCTCCAACTCAAGGAAGAAGTGCTTGAGACTGAGCATGAGAGCGCACGTGCCGGCGCTGCTCGCTGGTTTCCTGTTTGCACTGCCCCACTGCCTGCTCAGATTAGGTTTCCACACCCCCGATGCGTTTGCGTAACATCACACACAACCATTCAACAACGTGGACCCGAAATAGAACCTTCGATTATAATTAAAAACACAGCATCTAATCGTAATCGCACTTTCAAATCTTATGCGCGGGGCCAGCGCCAGAGTGTTTGCGTTCCGTTTAGTACTTCAATCGAATCAATGTTGCGGCCGGCTTATGTATAGACAATAAATTATTATCAACTCGATTATACTTATACCGTGGCCGGTGTGTGCACTGTGCAGTATTTGGCAATGCATTGTTCCGTCAGGCCCATGCGGGTTGGTGTTTGGTGCTTGGTGCCCCGATTCCAAAATAGAATGGCAGTTCCATGCATGCAGAAGTGCAGATTTTTTCCAGGATTTGAATAATTAATTGCATGAACGGCGCGCCGCGTTGAGAGAGCCTGTTTGCAAATCAGTGTATTTCCACATTTTCAGTGCATGTAATGTATATTGGGTTGCCTATATTAAAACGACTTATTAATGCGCTGCAAAATGGTTGTAGAATTTTACAATAATTCGGTAAGCATAGTTCATAGTAATAGAAGAGGGTAAAAGCGAAGTGTGGGAGTTGCATCTGCGATAATTCCTCATGCCATTTGCTCTTATTATCTTATTATAATGGGAGAGCGAGTTGGGAAGGTTGGAAGTTGGAAGTGAGTTACTAGTTACCGGTTTCAATCGTCGTTTCGTCGTAACTTACAATCGCATGCTCTGCAGTCGCAGTCGCAGTCGCAGTACACCATTATGATTACAGCAAAACCGCGCACCATATATTTATCACGACAATTGGCGAATATACCTCAATACCTGCTGCGTGGCTTGGGCGACTTTTTGCATCAATGGTAGGCCTCAGTACACAGTAGTACCATAACTGCCCAATACCGATGCTTGTTCCCTGCCTGATCCCGCGGTTCCCAATGTTCCCATATTAATATCAATGCTAAATAAATAAATTCCAGCGCGGTGGCAACCCATTGTCAAGGGGCAACAAATCACAAATTATTGGGTTCGCAGCGACAATACAATGTTGAAGAACTGGATCGGAGTGATGAGATGTAGCCCTAGCACTAGCAAATGATACCTTCCCAGCACATCACATAATAGTATCAATATTTGTTGTTTTGCTTGTTTCGAGCGTGCGCATGCGCAGTGCGCAGATAACCAATCGTTTGACTGGGAAACTCTGCTCTCAGCTTTCAGCTTTCATCGAGTTTACTAATTTAATAGTAAATGTGCATTCTGAATTGTGCACGTCATTGAGTCATTGTTATATTGTAAGTCGACAGATTCGTTGCATGCACATGCGCCAGCGCATTAATTATTTTTTTGGGCGTTCATGTGCGCGCTGCGCGCGCGCGAATGTATTCTATTGGTGCAAAGTGTAGTCATAGTCATAACTACTAAGTACGTACTTATAGTGAACCGTACTGTACTGCTGAACAAAAGTTCAGTGGCGTGCGGTAAAATGTTTCTTGAAGCAATAATACAACAAGCATTTTCTACGACCAATACGTGCATTCGTAAAATGATAGATTTTTCTATACTGGGAATCAACTGGCATGAGGAACCTAGTTTACTATGAAAAGTTACTCAATATTTCAAGAAACACAAAATTTGGAGGTCGAAGAAAAAGCTGCCTACATTTTATCGAGATCAAGGAAGTAGTCGCATGCTCATGCATAAAATCTAATAGAAGTGCAGAAAGTTTAATTTTCTACACAATAGCAAGAGAAACTACTACATATAGCATTATAGATACGCCACTGTGTGAGGTTGTCTTTTGAGTAGATGTCAGTTAGGTTAGGTTAGGTTAGGTTAGGTTTCTACATTATGTATGCAAGATTTCTAATACTAGGAAGTCTTTTTTCTACGATCAGTCTTGAACTAGCTCTTTAAACACTGTGGCACTTTATACACAAGTCGACAAAATACTATTCGAAACTTTGTTGATCATACTGGACAATCACTGGAGAGCAGTCGTAGAAAGAGAAGAGTGTATATGCAGCAAGTGCAGAAAGTGCAGAAAGTGCAGAAAGTTTCATTTTCTACACAATAGCAATAGAAACTACTACATATAGCAGCATTATAGGCACGCCACTGTGTGAGTTTCAGTCTTTTGAGTAGACGTCAGTTAGGTTTGACGCTGGTGTGTTTACAAGTTTCGCCATATAGACATTTCGAGCGGCTTTGTGTCGTTTTTGCGCGCCATAGCGAAAAATACGCGAATATTAACGAACAAGCATGTAAATTATGTTATAAGCGCGCATTACGGTGCACTCTATGCCGGCGCAATAAATAAATACAAGCAAATATGGCGCAAATGTAACGAGCACACCCGCCGTTATTAGTACCAACACGCCATTAATATCAACTAACCGTACATAGGCTATAAGCACAGCACAAGTCGGGGTTTTGCTACACACACAATTAAATTGGATTTTTAATGCACCGAATCAAAAAGGAGTGCAAAATCATTCCGAGGTGTTGTTTATGATCTTCATGCAAATGTTATTACTGCAGATCCGCGTGGGAGGGCGCTGCAGTCGGCTAAAAACCGTTACTTTTTCGAACGCATGTAAATCACAGCGAAATTTTAGTGCTGCGCAGCGACCTGTCGTTGTTGGCTTGTGTCGCCGTGTGCAATTTTCACTCCAGGAAGTAAAATGTGTTCCGCAACGGTCATTTAGACATAATTGGACACCATTGACAATTAAGCAAACATCAAAAGTGATAAATTTTTGTAAATTATGCGCCGCTTTAAGCACGCTATAAAAACCAAGCCGGGTCTCCACAAGCGCAAGCTTAATGCCACAATTAAACAGTTATGCACGGGCGTTTAACGACACCCAAAACTGATCATCTCAAGTGCAATAAAATCGTTAGCGCTGGCGATATTTTATACGTGCGTACATATTTTTTCGTTCGCAAAGCACTTGTTAAATCTTTTGGGAGATGGGAGCATATTTCACCGGTGCATGTTGGGATGTTGTTTTGTTGTTTAAACATTACGAGGGACAGAAAATTGCCCGTCTGTGGGCAACGAGATGATTGATGTCCGAAATCGATCGCTTCGGGGATGCCGCGCGGTTGCCGAGGTTGCCGGCGCGCCGGTTCGAGCACCTCTAACCTCACTTTGGAAAGCACCGCGCGGGCCCGCCGACAGGCGATTGAAAACGCGCCTCTTGATTGATTCCGGTAATAAAATAATGCAGCGCCGCTGGCGCATGCGCATAACTCACCAACTCGCCCATGCACTGAATTAAATTGTGATGTGATGGAAAAAAATCTAACACCTTTCAAATTGAAAATTTACATAATTATCAATGTTGGGCGCATTGATTATCTGATAGCCATGACGATTAAGCATCGAAAGGAAGCAAGAGGGAAGAAGTAAATGATCCACACGTGCGCCTGGAGAAAACATCTGCTTGGTGGATGGTTCCTTATGGTTTTGTCGAGGACTTTCTTTGCCTTTACTTGCGCCTCATTGGCAAATAGAAAAGCGGGCGCGTGTCAAGCTCGATCACCAAGGGGGGAGTAAGTTATTCTCGTCAAACGGGCGCGCATGCGAGCAGGTGCAGACAGACAGCCACCCTCACCCTCATCTCGCGACGATGCGGACGTCTACTTTTTCATCTTCCTCCTCCTGCTCAGACGCTTATCAACATGGAAAAAGTGTATCCGTGCAAAGTGCTGAGCAAACATGGTGTACCTATATTTATATCGATATCGCACCCCTGTGGGGCGAGGGTTAGTCAAACACACTTTATCGATGTTCGATGTGACTTAAGCTAAGCTGTGTCTCTGCGTCTTATCGTATCGTAGACACTCGACCCTCTGAGTCTAGTGTGTGAGTCAATATAAACTGTGTCTTTTTTCCTTCTTTCACCTAATAGTGCCTATAGTCCTAGTCACCTACTCGATTTCTGTAATGATGATAATTTATAGATGCGTAGAAAACAGCGACACGACGCGCGTTTACAAGACTAGCAGGCAACCAGTCTTGCACATGGCACAAAAGTAGGCAAACGCAGAACGCACAGCGAAAGCGACAAATGGTGTGGCAAAGGTGTTGAATCGTTGATTCGGTTGATTAATTATCGTTGTAGGCGCTTGTACCGCACATGCCCGCAAAGATGTAACTGCAATGTGTGTTAAATGTTTAGTTTAATTGCGTTTAATTAGTGATCTTCCGTCATCATCATGATGATGCAAATTCGCCGCTCAACTCGTGCCTCTACACTCCACTCCATTCTCAATACAGTACAGGACGCTTTCAATGTTTCAATGTTTCAATACTTCTGCTTCACACTTTCAAAACCTCCGCTCCTCCGCAATTACACGAATTTCAGTTGATTGATGAGCATTAGGGACGTTCGTGTAAAACAGGTAAGTGATTTTAATCAATGTACTCAAGTCTCAAGTCTGAAATCATCACCCAGACTCAATTTTATGCGGCAAAGCGCTGTGCGAAATAAAATTAATTTCATGCTGTTCTCCATAAATTACTCCTAAGTGAAGAAATTACCCAATCGTCTGCGGACTCCGCGGTGTAATTAACTTCGTAACTTCGTGGTTCAGGCGATGCGTGCCTACGCTACCTACTTTTATGTTTCGTCTTCAGTCCTCTGACTCTCGTTTGGGCCTGGCAGCCAAAGAAAGCGGTGGAAAAGAAAATCTGCAGAGCGCACAGCATTGTGTCTTACCGTCTTGCGTCTTGCCAAACACACAGTGCCACCGAATACCGAAATAATTGAATACCTGTCGGACAAATTCCAAAAGACGTTGAGCTTCTGAAGCAAAGAACATTGAATAGGAAGCGGGCATTGTGATTGATCGTTGGAGTTGGAATTTAGAATTTTGCAAAGGGCTTTTAAAAAATGTTCTATACAGGGTGAAGATTTGAGAAGATACATTTTGAAGATACATTTTTCTATTTAAAAAATATAGAAGACCAAGTAATAAATTGAGCTGATTTTAATCTCCTTGAAATTCTTATTATGTAATGTTGGATGTTGCAGACTGCCCAGGGTGCGGAAATATTAAACCGGAAGATGATGCCTTCAGATACTAATCATGTTATCTTGTTCTGGTCTCTGGTCTTGAGGCCCGAAAGACTGAAGTAAATATTCGCCACCCATCAACAGATGTAGAGGAGGTTGCACGCGACTTGGATGCCCCGACAGTGAAAGTGTATGCGTGTGCCCATTGTGTAATCGTCCTTGTGGGAGGTGCAGGAGGTGCACGATGAGCAGCCACGCATGTGCGGTGACACGCGTACGGCACACGTGGCTTCCCGCCATCGGCATGCGTTCCGGAGAGGGTGGATGCCCCACAGGCCAACCAGCCCACTCCAAACAAGCATTTAGCGGGGCTTTTTGTGCTTGCTCATTGACACACACACAGAGAAGACAGGACGCAGGATGTCGACTACGATCAAAAAATATGTATATGTTACCGCTAAACCGTGAAATTCGTTAATATATGAAACAACTAGCTATTTCATAAAATAAATATATATTGAGCAGTTACAGTATAGAATAGCTTTCTATTTCATAGATTAACTAGTTACTCTATAAATTAACTTTTGCCCACTCTTTAAAGCATATAATAAATAATCAACCCCCTGGTTATGTTTTTACTATACTATTTTACACTTTATCTTGAGCAGCTTAGTTAGTTTACAGAATAACCAGTTATTTCATAGAAAAACTTCCATGATTTAACGGTAACATATACAATAAAGAGAGCAGAATAGAACAGAAAAAGTTGCAATCTGAGTGTACAAAAGGGTTATACGTTGAAGGATTGGAGGATTGCACAAACTGGTTTTCGCTTGAATTGGGTTTCAATTAAATGCCCCGATCCCTCGATTACTTATCATGCGCGGTAAAAACCCTAAAACTCAGGTCTCAGGTAAATACACTACCACAGTGAGCAGTACAGCAGTTCACTTCTCACTTCCAAAAATAACTGACCCTGACCAGATGTTTCGTTCTGTTCTAGCAGTCTAGGGTCTAGGGTGCTTCTTTTTTTAGCTCCCCTTAAAAGGTGCAAAAGCAACATCGGTAGCATCGTGTTTAGTAGGTACTTCCAGGAAGCGATACGTTAGCAATGAACATTACCGAAATAGGACGGCACCCTAACCTATAAGACACGAATCTGAAACCTCGAAACCTTGGACACTGCATAATATTACCATATCAGTTTCCACTTCCAGGGTTGGGTTCATTAGGAGAACACTCTGGCAAGGGGTGTGACGCAGGGGAATGCAGTGTGATGGGATCATCCCAAGGATAATGTTAGAAGATAAAAGAAATGATTCATTAACATATTTCTAGGTCGACTCAATAGGGTCCCTATAGGTTCTACTCTTCTAGAACTAGCGTCTATCTAGAATCTATGTAGAATATATGTTAATGAATGAAAATGAAATCCGTTACTATGTGGAGGTTAGCATCTACGAGAATCTGTGGTTGCCGCAAAAAAATAGGGCAAAGGGCATGTGTCCACCATGTCCCTGGTGCAGCATGTGTGCAGACACTGCAGACGCAGCCTTCATACACGTTCGGGCACATTCTCCACATCTCTCCACCCGTGGCATGCGTGAAAATAACATAATAGGCGAAAACCGGGCGTCCCGACTGACGAGTGGTGCAGGTCCATGGCGAAACATCACCTGTCCCTACACGGCGTGCCATTCCGAACCATAGTGTACCCAAACAGCTGCTTTGCATTGACTGCTTTCCACAGACTCCACGAGGGTGCAAATTTTAAAACATTTGAACCTACAGATTAGAGGAAAGTTATGTGAAGTAATTTGAGGAAGACTTACTGATTTTTTAATAGATAAAAACTTCTTAAGATCGATGATGTAACTTTTTTAGGATTTTTTTTAGTTTTAAAAATTTATTCTTTCAGTTATTAACTATTTAAGTTTTTGAGGATTGACAACGCGATGACATAGGGTTTCACGAGAATCTCGAAATTCAAGATTTTTTTGTCGATTTTTCTGTCGATATTAAGACAAGAAGTGACAAATTATATTTTGGAGCAACTAAGAATATTCAAAGATAAGAATAATATAAGAAATAATAATATTTCTTGATTTATTTCAAGACAAGATCAAGAAGTAGACTCAAGACCAATATTATTGGCTTGGTGAAACCTTCAATATTTTTTTAGAGCCTCAAGATGGACGTTAATAATCGGAAAATATATTTCTGTAATAAGGAAAACTTTGCTTATTCAAAAAAAAATGACATGAGTCTTCCTCATTCTCTGTTGTCTATACTTGCTTCTTCTTTTGCTTTCTGTGCTTCTTTACTGCAGTTGCTGTGTTGGTTCATCTTGGGTCAGAGCTGAAGCTTGGTTATGTTGGTGATGTTGACTAGTTGACTGGAAACAAATAGCTGTGTCGTCGCGTATCGCCGTGCGAATAAATCAAAAACTACCTTCATGCGCTTTTGTGTTGATGATGATTATTTATGGTATTTGTAGATCGGCTTAATTACTTAAACCGACTACTAAATCACGTCCGGCAACAAGCCGGACTAATTTACATCGACGTGCCTACAAGAAGCCACTCCGCCAGCAGACCAGTGCATCCTGTACCATCTAACCCAAGCACCCAGCACCAGCAGCGAAGCCTACACCTAATCTAGAATTCTAGAAGAGACGAAACAAGAACAAAAAGACTCACGACTCAACACAAATACAAATCCGAAACAATCTGTTTTAAACCTAAAGCATCTAAACGTTTTAAACGTTTTATATAAGCCCTGATAACTAAATGTGTAGAGAGTACGAGTACATAAATTGATTTGGGCTTTCGGGGTGTCGTCGGCGGTGAGCATGGGCACGTGCAGATGTGCAATCACACAATAGGGGTGGTGTGCGCAGCAGCATCCTGTAGAATGTAACGGTCAATCTCGTTCTCCACAAAGCGCGTGCCACCAGTCTGGAGATAATAAGTGATGCTGGGCGAAAATGCGCTCTCCGACGTTCCGGAATAGGGGCGGCAATAGGGTGCAGTCGGGCATTTGGGTGCAGGGTGGAATGGTATGGCACGGTGCACGGAGCATGTGCACGCTCGTCATTCAACACCGTCGACTGCATACGCGCGATCTGTAGGGCCGTATAGGGTGTGGGGTTGGCATGTTGGCAAAAAAGGGATACAGCGATCATCCCCCGATCCCCCAATGCACACAGCGCACAGGGTATTCATTCGTTCAACGCTTTTGTGCGCGCGGGCAGGTGGCATGCGACTCTTCCACACAGCCGTCATAATTTTTCGCTTAGCAACAGCACTTTTTAAAATTGATATTTAAAACTTACCCTAATCAGGACTCATAAAACCAAAAGTTTAATCCAATGCTCAATTTTCGCTCGTAATACATAGGAATAAAGAAAAGTAGGAAATGTGATGTTTCCAATGAAATGAATTCACTTGAAAAAAAATTTAATTTTTGGGAATCGAACCTGAGCAGCCCGCTTGTCTTATGCGTAATTCCATAGCCGGATTCGATTCCCGTTAATTTTTCATGTTGCTTTCCATATATCTGTATGTTGATTGGAATTTATGTTAAGCAACTTCTGAACTTCGCTGATAATACATTGGAATAACTTAAAGTAGGAAAACCAACGAAATAGATTCACTTGAAAAGAAATTAGTTTTGGGGAATCGAACCTCTGCTTTCCCGCAGGTCCAAATTATTATTGGACTATTATTGGTCCAAACAACCAAATTTTTCATGACAATCTTTCTAATACGTAAGCGCAAAGTTGCTGTGCTCCGCCCTGCAAGCGGGCATGCTTGGGTTCGATTCCAATTAAGTAGTAATTTTTTCATGGTGTTTTTCATATTTTTGATTGTTGATTGGAATTTATACTAAAGAACTACGAAAGAACTGAACTTCTAAATCCATTTTCAAAACTTCCCAAAATCAAGGAGTCTATAATCTAAATCCAATATTGAGCTAAATTATTGCTGGTTATACATTGGAATAAATTAAAACAGGAAAAGTTACGTTTCCAATGAAATTGATTCGCTTGAAAAAAAAAGTTTTTGGGAATCGAACCCGAGCTTGCCCGCTATTCGGACGGACATACTATTGGCCTATGCGTAAGCGCAAAGTTGCGGTTGTCCACACGACAACCCGCTCAGGTTCGATTCCCATTAGCGTTCCAGTATATTTGAAATTTATATTTATTTTGTGATAGAAAGAATATTATACATTACACAATGATGTTTAGGGTGATTGGGTGTCCTGTTGGTGAAATGGTATTTCTATTTTTACATTCCAAGGGTAAGTGTACCTGTCGGCGCGACATCTCCCTACAAAGACGTTCCGCCGCAAGGCATGTGCAAAGAGCAGATGCGAGCGAAATCTGTGCACAGCGCCCTTTAAACTTGCGCCCTTGCACCCTTGCGCAAGAAGAAGAAGAAGAAAAGCCGCCGCACACATGCACAGCTGATCGTAAATAAAGCGCGATGAGGAGGTCCCCGAGTCTGTGATATTTTCGGCATGCTTCACCATCATGCCTTCACGCATGCGGGCATTGATAAAGCAGGTAAGTCACCCTCGGCATGAATGGCGCGCCGACAAGACGCAAAACAACACAACGGGGATGAATACTAGGAAGCGAAGAGCGAATAAAGTGTGTCTTGGAAGGAATCATGTGTAGGTGTGTCAGCTGCACGGTCTACAGGCAATTTCTATAGCAACAATACTATAGGCTTTAACTTTTGAAGAAAGAATCGAGCACAAGAAGAAGAAGCAGAAATTGTTTACGATCGCAGTCGCAGCAAGTTACGCAAGACACGCGTCGAGGATTTATTGTTATTTTTAGCGCTCGGGTCCGCTCGGCATGCACAGGTTGCTGTCTCGTGAGTCTCGTGAGTCTCGTCCCTTGGTTCGGCGCGTTCGGCTGCGTTCGGGGATGAGATCGTTTGGATGTTTGGAATTTCGCGCATTTAAAATTTAAAGAGCAAACGCGAGTCGCGCAGCGAACTGAAAGAATTCGCGGCGCGAGATTTAAGATAGCCGGCGAGAAAATAGCACACACGCGACAATTCCGCCTGCCGTCGGAAATTATGAGCGCCGCACCAGCAATAAACCTGCGGTCGAGCGGTGCGAGGCAAATTTGAAATGCCTCGCCAACCAGCCGCAACCAAACATGCTCACCATGGAACGATCAATAAATATAATAATATCCATAATAAATTTGATAATAAAACAATGGTCACTTCGAAAATGCTGGCGCAATCTAAATTGCCAACGCGCAACTAAAACCTAAACTTCCATTCCCAAATCCCAACTAAATCGCCTCTGCCTCTGCCAATAAACGCTGAAAACGAAATTGATTAAGATACTCTCACTACTTACATAATAACCTGCTGAAATCTTAAAATCGGTTTAATCACTCGACGTTGGCCGAGACTGAAATATAGAAATAAAACTGTTTGCAGTCGGCAGTGTGACACGCCTGAGTGAATAATAAAAGCTAAGAGGTAAGAAAATGATATTCTGCATATGCAGATTGTGCTGTGCTCGTATTATCATTTTGTTACGTTTCGACGATTTTGTTGTTTGTGGACGCTATATACATGGGCAATGGGCATTGCATATTGGCGACTGGTGCAACATATATGTAATAACGAACCGAAGTTTACATACTATACCTATAGTATGTAAATAAAATCGATTGAATTTAAACGATTCATGCTCGATTTGGCCGAACGCACGCCGAAACAATGCAATAAAACAATTGATAAATGCTTATTGTCCTAATGCGATTATGTCATTTCGGATCTGGCATAATTTCACAGCAATTTATTTTCCGGCTTAATATAGCGACATTTGAAAAATATCATGTAGACATTTTGTCACAAAGTTTAGGTATAGCCTGTGTTACACAAGACATGACATTCATATTTGCTTATACAGCGTGGTCTAAACACGTGGCGCTTTTTTTTCTTGTTATTCTGAGTTGTTATTCTTAATATCAAAATGTTCAAATTAATAAAATGTTGTACTGGACGAATCATTTCTGTGCCACGAATCGTAAAATTTCACAGTAAAACGCAACTTTTGATGCTTGAAAACGTGTTTGTTACCTGTTAGCGCTGAAACGTTAAAAAATTTAAATGTCAACTTTTTTCTCGAAATACGTTAAAAAAACGTAATTTCGTGGTTTTAAACGTGTTTATTTTCGCAAAACTGATCGATTTTGCGTTAGAACGTGTATTTTTGAAGTAAAAATTTACAAATGAATAATATTTTTGTATAATTCTTTGGTATACTCATTTGTCATTTCTATGCCACTTAATGTAAAATTTCGCACTAAAACACAACTTTTGATGCTTAAAAACGTATTTGTTAGCTCTGAAACGTTCATTTTGATCAAATAATGTTTTCTTCAAATAAGATAATATAAATGTTTTCTTCCAAAAGAAATATTTGTGCACCACCAAAAACCTAATTTCGTAGTCACACCTACTGTGGAACGAAAAAGAATTGTTTTTATGCATATTTTGTAACCTATAAAAATTGTAGCTTTGAATATAGCGCCACGTGTAGTTCTTTCGCTATTTTTAGCACACCCTGTATCTGGTGTGTAGAAATGACTGTAAGAATTTTGAGTTGGAAATCTTAATTCAAAAATGTTCTATAACTCTTCGTGTTGCAATTTTGAGGTTACAACGGTTAAAAATATGCATAAAAACAGAATTATTTCGTTATTATACGGCTTCCAAAAACACGAACAGTTCTTCCAAAGTAAGTTTTCTCATATGTAGCACCTAACCAGAATAATTAGCGTAATTAATATGTACTATGCCGTCAAGATGCCCTTTTTGGGGAAATCCCTATTGGTATCGTCGTGGCTAATGTTTGGGCGCATACTGTTTGGCGACAATTCTTACTTCCCTCAAGTTCAATTGGATTAAAAATAGGCGAACGTTCAATATTTTTTGATTGTACTGTGAATGAGGAAGACTTACTGATTTTCAAATTCATATAAACCTATTAAAATCGATAGTGTAATATTTTGAAGGATTTTTAGTGAAGAAAGCACATATTTAAAAAAATATTTTACGAGATATTAATTATTTAAGTTTTTGAAAATCGTGACTCATTTCTATGGCCTTTTATGGACAGAGAACGCGATGAGTCAGAAAAGTAGATAAAATTAAATTTTTTATCATTTTAAGGGCTCAAAAGGGAGGTTAAAAAGTCGGAAAAATACTTCTGTCATAAGGAAACCTTGCTAACCAAAAAAAAAAATATATTCTCTTAATTCAAAATTTATCCGCAATTATTTGTTTTATAATTTTTTCATCTTGTTCCATTTTGGATATATCTTTCGTTTTATTTGCAGAACAACCTCTTTTATAAAAGTATTGTAACATACATAATTTCTACTGAAAGTATTTAACACGAAAAATTACTTAATTAATGATACCCCGAAGGTGAACACATAAAAGGTGCCTACGTGTCGGATAATTTCACATCCGTTTTTTATTATAATCATAGGCATGTACTTAATATGTTAATGGACGATTTAATATCAGGTATAAGTTTCGATCGCAAGCAGCCTTTAATCAATTTGATATTAATTTTAATTAATCTCCGATCAGCGGTCCATTTATTAAAGAGTTGTCATAACACGGCGACTTGCATAATTGAATTAACCACATATCCATCAAGATAGTGTGCGGTACACCAGGGACCAGGCATAAATCAATTTGTACAGTGATATATTGAAACATTGAACATGACTGAATTTGCCGGCGCGACACGTCGCAAACATTCGGATCGATTCGCTAATTGCGCCGCATTTCACGCTTGTCCAACCTCATTAAGATAACGTTACGTTACGATTTTAAACTTTATCCCAATTACAATTACAATCAATGCCACTAATGCCAGAATTAGCTATAATGTGGTGTGTGGTGTGGTGCTTTGCGGGAGATCGCACTGCAAAGATTAGTCGAGCGGCGCAATCAAACGAAATGTGTATGCGTGCGATTTAAAACCGCACCTAAATCAATTCTTTTTACTGTGGAGGCCCCGCTGCATGTGTGTGGCGTCGGCGGTGTGCAGTGCGCATGCAAATATGCAGAAAAGTGCATCGGGTTTGAGAATGGTGAAAAATGAAAAATCCAATAAACTATGATACACTGATGGCTGATACACATTGCATGTGCGCAGTAACAATGATACAAGAATAATAATGTAAATAATCACATTGCGCGCGCTCACTGAGCACCCAGCACAGCACCCAGCACAATGTAATGAGAAATAATAATTTATTTGCGATTTCGCATGCGGTGCGCTGTGCGCGCTGCCGCTCAGTCATCATAAACATTGCAGAGCAGATCCTGCGATCCTCCGATGTGTTCGCTTCAAGACTTATAGTCAATGTGACCCTGACTAATCATAGAATTCAATTTGCTGTCATAAATTTCAAATAATTAAATTCACTAAGTAATATTAAAGAAATAATTACTCTTTTTCTGTTTTACGTTCAAAGAATACTGATGTGTAATGTGTGTTGCCTGTTGCGAAACCAAAAGTTAGGCTCAGTTCGTAACGCTCTGTATTACCGACATTACCGACGCTACCGACATTACCGACGTTACCGACGTTATACTGACGTTGCAGCTAGTCATTTCATTTGAATTATGCCTCGCGATGCCGACAATGAATTCAATTAAATGTCCGGAAGTATTTCGCATGCGATTTTACAGCCTGATTTGTGAAGAATTCCGCATGCACATTGCGTACGCACATGACTTAATCGTAATTGTTTATTGGTGCAACTGTGCAAGCTTTGACAATGAAGCAGCTAGGAAACATTACAGGTAACAGGAGCTTAGCTTTAAATAAAGTTCATAAATTTGCGCCTGTTGAAACTACTCGATCGAAGTTACACAAGTAATTGAGTAATTATTAATTAAAACAAATCCAATTTACGTTTTTTTTTTCTTCTCTAGAGTGGAATAAATCACAAGCGCTGCACTTTGCAGAATAAATCAAGATATCAAAGAATAATTCCGAATTGAATGTTGACCTTTTCAATATTATTGATCGGATGTGAATGAAGTGGGTAAACTTGCAGCTGAGAAAATGCACGCCGGACGACATTAAAGTCAAAGCTCAATGAATGAAACGCAACGTAGTGATTACGTGCGAAACTTACCATGTAATTATAACATTTATTCGCCATTTATTTGCCATACGAGCAAAACGTACAAACACATTAATAACTTGTTTGATGTGTAAGGCGATAAAAGTTCACGCAACTCACAACCGCACAACTGGGATTGATTGTCACTTCAGCATAAAATATTGATAGAAACGTTGAAACTATGAAACTAAGAATCGTGTGTTTTTAGATGCCCGTAAGATGAATTGGCAATATTTTTACAGATGTAACAATTGATGCTGGAGTACAATATGATTAAGCAAGTTAAAAACCAATTTGCCATGCGATTGAATCGAGTGCGATGTGCGATTAGTTGTTGATGATTTATTGCACATCAAATTGCACTCTTATTACGATAATTTATTGATCATAATTAGACTAGAAATGCATTAAAATGCACGGGCGTTTATAAGCGCATGTTGTATGTATGCGATATGTGAATGTCGAATCGCAAATGCAAAGCAAATAAAGAAACAGCAAAATCGTGACTTGTGCAAACTCGTGCTTTTCACCCTTTTGCATAAAAAACGCAAAACTTAAAAACTTTGAAATTATATCAGGCGCTTGGAACAATATGTAAAACGGTGAATATTCAGCGCTCACCGCTCGTAATGTAATTAGTTCGACTTTGTTTGCAAACACAATTATTCTATTATTTTGTAATCGCGCACAACTTGGCGTTTGGCGATGATTGGGAAAGAGTTTAATATGGAGAAGGAATAATAGAACATGGAATGGAAGCAATAAGCAAATGAGAGTAAGCAGTAAAGTTATTGCATGTGTTCCATGTTCCATGTTCCATGTGTAGAGTATTAAACTGATTTGCGTTTGATTCGAAATTGAATCGAATCGAATCATAGCGGTTTGTTTGCAACCTTTTTTTTTGCTGTTGTGATTTACATTTTAAATAACCGCAAGATTATGCATGCACAACTAGTGTAATATGCATAAAATTGGATTAATGACAGGGACAGCAAAAACCAAAACACTTCAATGCATTTCAAGTTGCATACATTGAAAAAACGGTTGGAGGTTGGAGCAAAAAGTTAAGGAGGCAAATAATGCAAATTACATGCAGTTTTTTACGTGTGAGCTGTTGTATGAATAAGTGTACAAAAAAAGCGTAAGCGAAGTAGACATTCCCACGTTTTTTTTTTGCCACCTTGAGGTTTGGCTGAGAAAGTGAGAAAATGTGCAAAAAAATGTAATAAAAAGTTTGATTTTACAAAAACAGGGTGAAAATCGAACAAAAATAACCGTCATATATCGGTTCTACAGGGTGATGCTATAATGGCGGAATACACACTGAACAAAAGAAAAGAAGCAAAAAAATTACAGGACGATAAGGTTTTTTTTTCCAATAACAATTTTTTTAAATTTTTGGTACAAATAAAAGATTATGAAGAAATGAAGTTTATGATCCTTTTGCAAAATCCTAAAAGGAATTATATTTTAAAATTACCAATTTTGAAGAAACCTTAAAACTAGATGTGGCAACGCTGCTTAATCTAATTGTCCGTAGTTGTTGCATCAATTATCTACAACAAAGGGAATTGTTTGATTTAATTTTTTTTCAAAAGTCTGTGTCACTACTGAAAATCTCATGTCACAATGTAAACTAACGTTACCATGGTTTACAATTAAAAATGACTATACTATAACAAGTATTATCGAAGGGATGTTGACAGAGAAATTCCACCATTACAGAATCACCCTGTATTTACGCATTTCTTACCTGGTTACGTGGTTACCTCTTTTTGCTAAAAAAAAAAAAGGGTTGGTGCAATTTTGACGATACCAGGTAAAAAAGCAAAATCCGCGATCAAGGTCAATGCCGCTATAGTATAAAAACTGAGGCGTAAAATAGAAATTTTACATTTTTATCTGTTTAATTAAATCTTATTGAATCAAACCCAAGACCTGACCTTCTCAGTGGTCGTAATACCAGGCGAAATTTACCTGCCACACAAAACCATTCAACATCAATGATTTTATCCGCAAAAAAAAACATATAATTTTTATTTTGTCTATTTCAACGGTCGCATGTTGCCAAAGGCTAACCTTTAAACCCCATGCCTTAAAATCTAACCTTTTCAAATGCATGGCGTAGACGTAGAGGTAGAGATTGACGTCGGAATGTCGTTGAGTTGAAAATTATTCGATTACAATTAACAATCAAATCAAATCCGGCCGAATTTCGACCTTAACTAAAACTAACAAACGCCAACAAGTCCAATTATTGTCTTGACCAGTCTTGTTGTTTTTGAGCATGATATGAATGAGATTGCATGTTGTTCAAATGTTAAATTTTAAGGCGGTTGTCTAGTCTACTTAGTCACGAAGTTTTGACTACCTACACCTAGCATGGCTATTGTTGGGAACAATGGAAATCTTGAAAAAGTATAGGCTACTTAGCATTCATGAAATTATAGGTTAAGGGTGATGTCTAAATTCCAGACTGTTTTTAGCGATTATTGGGAGCATAGAAAAAAATTATGAGAGTCTATTTAAAATTCAAGATTTTTTAAAAATGTAATTATATGTTATTATTTTTTATTTCTGACAAAAAAAGTTTGTTCAAAATGGTTATAAACATGCAATAAAAACGTTTAGCATACAAAAAGGTGCATTCTACATGACCTTGACATCTTTAGTCATACTATACAATACCTTTTAAGCATGTCTATTGTTTAGACGACAACCTTAATTAAAATGTGATTTTTTAATAACAAAAAACAAATAATAGTTAAGTTTCTGTTAATGAACTCTTTTTCGAAGAGAAGGCGACTTCTTTTAATTGTTATATGAAAAAAAAAAACAGGTAGATCTTGAGTTGTACTAAACCCTTTAATAAATATTATCGGCCAATAATTTTGACTTGAACACGAAAACAGTTCTTGTGGAACTTATGGACTATGGACTAGATGGACTAGACAACCACCTTACTAGGCATAATTGCGGGCGTAAGGTGTGCGCCATTGACGCCCAGCCCGTTATTATCGCCATGATTATGTGCACTGTGCATAAACACATGAACAGCAGCTTATCTACATCCTGGTAAACGGCAGGACAGCATAACTGCATAATTACGAAATCAGCGCATGCGCATGCCGGACAAATTATTTTGATGCGAGCTAAAAAATGCGCAACATACGTGCGGAAAAAATATTGTATGCTGTATCAATCAGTATGATCTTGAACTTTAGGCTTTACTTTAGTTCTATTAGTTCTAGGAGTATAAGTTAAGCAAGCCATGGAGTGTGGAGCTAATGCGCGTTCAATGGCTTGTCTTGTATGTTGTATTGTTCAGCTCGGCGCGCCGCACGGACTAGGTTAATGTTTCAAGGATATTGAATCCCTGTCAGAAATCGCACAGCGAGATAACAACGCGCCGGCGCAGGACCCCCACGGACAAGTAGAAACAATTTCACCTTCGATCGCATTGCATTAATCAACATTGCACACAGTCTTTATTCTGAAGTTTCTGCATGAACTCTGAACATTTCGAAAATGGCGCACTGTAAGTATTGTATCCTGTCACCAGGGGGCGCTATTTAATGACATCATTACACGATGAATGCCGTATGAATTATGTATCTTGTGGAATATGTGTCAAGCACTAGGTTTCGTTGTGAAAGCATCGAAAATTACACTTAATATTCGTTATCGAAGAGTCGACGAGTAGAAGACGAAGCGCACAAAACAAACAGTCTTTTGCTAGCGCTGATATAGAGAGGAAGAAGTGATAGTTGATGAATTACATGTATTATTTGTATTGAGCGATTACATCTATTTATCCTTGCACGCATGCACACGGCGTCGATCCGTCTGACACATAGCTCTCGGTTATCTAAACGGCTCAAACCGCAAACGAATGATAGGTGGTTCTCCTCCGCCTAAGCACACTTCTTCGAATGCATCGGGAGGACGACGAAAAACGTAGGTGCGTGCGTTTATGCCGAGGCTCGCCATGAAGAGATTAGAAGAATAATAACGGCTACAAATGCGATTAAATGAGCACAGTACATACAGCCAGAGCAATTACGCGAGTATATCATTCATTTCCATTCGGCTGAACAAATAGTGGAATTATCGCCCCCGGGCCACGCAGCACAGAAAACAACGAAAATATCTCTCGGTCTCTCGGAAATAAGCGAAGCGAGAAAATTATGCTCGCTGCAATTTGCGTTTGTTGGCGTTTTAGTTTTAACTATGCACGGGATTTTTCGACGCCGTGGAGAGAGCATTTTTCATTTATTCGACGATCATAATCGCGCACACCTTTCTCGGAATGTTTTTCTACACCGGGCTTTATTGTTACAAGTTACAAGCGTACAACTTGCTGCGCTTACCTGCGGTATAATAACGCGCGCTCGTGCCAACTGCGGCGCTGGTTTAATGTCTTTTGCAATTACAAAACGCAAAGGTAGCCCCAATACGCACGTGCGGGTGTGTTGTTGCTAAACAACAGCGCACAATGCCGCCAACAACTTGTTCGCTCGCGCGTTTTACTACTTTACAATACCAACACAACAATGCTTTTCAATATGTCGATTGACTGTAGGCAGCTTGGATGTTGGAAGCGATATCGTTACGCAAATTAGACGAAATTGGTCCGAGGACAACCAAATCTTGACTTATTGATAACTGATGCACGAATCAACGAATCGACGAATCATATTTCATGCTGCTGAAGTGTGAAGGAAGCAACCTCTATATTTTGATAGATCATAGTCCTACACAAATATGTTTAACTAGCTATATGCCACGATTTGACAAAGACCATAGAACCGACATTTCGGAAGCAGGCGAGTGTACACATTCACCGGTAAATGTGTACATTCACCGACTTTCTACATTTCCTGTAACATTTGGACAGAGTAGAATAGCATCCTGGACATAACCTAGCAAAATTTTAATATACTTTTTGTGTATAATAAACTGATTTACTTCGAATTACTTCCAAAAATGGCAAACACTACAGGGTGTAACAAAAATGGCGCATTTCCTCTGGAGACATCATTGACGATGATTAAAGGGGTTGGAGAAAAATGTTT
>JARJDQ010012796.1:0-13061 GCA_030264215.1 Geostiba sp. GC000077 | reverse complement strand
ATTGCTGTTTATTGCTTAACATCAAATAATGATTATTATTAGAGTACTACAAATATTATATTATGTGAATCATTATAACACCATTAGACTCTGGTTTGGGCCTCCAAATACCTCCAAAATTATGGTTATCGATTTGTGAGATTAAATTACATTTGATTCATAATGTTACCAACTTTAACCATGAGTCTAGTACAGTAGCGTACAAACCATACAGTACAAATGACTGACTTCCTTAACCTAAGTTAAGTTGAGTTGGAGAGAACTGCCATAATCATATTATATCATAGCATATAGTTGGAAATATTTTAAAGATATTTATAATGAAATTTATTGAAACTATTAAACATTGAGCCTCGCCACTTGAGTGACATTCCCGTCATTATTAAAGACAGGGTGTCGCATTATTCGTCTACTTCCTATGGGGAGGTTGATGAGGATCAGTGAAACTTGAGAAAACTATATTGGAAAAATTCTATCAACTTAGGAATCTTAATTATTGACAGTTGAAGATGCAATTTGCAAACAGTTATTTATAATTAATTTAGAAAATTTCAAGATGTAAATTGCCATTTTTGATATATTGACAGAATCCTAAGGGAGTAGATTTATAATTTTTCAAATCTTGAAACTAGAAACTTGAACCTAATAATTACAGATGAAATCAATAATTAATAACTATAAGTTACATTTGATAATAATTGTTGGATTCAACTGATTGTTATCAGCGATGTTGCCGAATATATGATTTGGATATTCTCCTCTAACTCACTTCAGAAGAAGAGGGATTTTTGTAAATATTTTTCTCGCATTGTAATAATGATCCTAACCAACTATTCCAGAGGAATTACACGATTAATGGGACAGGGACACCCTGTAGAGTTAATCAGTTGGATATCTCACATAAAGAATATGTTGTAAGAACTTTAGGTAGCTTTGATATGCATGCATGCAATAACCATCAACGTTTAAAACACTTTTGTTTTCATCGTTTAAGACAGGGTTTTAAACGTTTAAATCGTTTTCAAAGTTTTTTCTTGTTTAAAATGAAAAAAAAAAGTACAATAAAAATGTATAAGAAATATAGCTAATTCAAAAAATACGAAAAATGAATCAGAGAACAAATCCTAAACTTTTTAACCCTAAAAAGACACGTTTTAAACACAAAAACACGTTTTAAACATTAAAAAAATGGGTTTAAAAAAACTGTTTTTTTAATTTTATATATATATTATTCAATAAAGTTTCTACCCTTTCGGGTGTAACATTATTATAATAATTATTATTATTTTTTAATTTTAACAATTTCTTTTTACAATTTTACAATTTTGGTCAGCAGGATAACTCAGCACGAACATATGCACTTTTTTTAGACGATCAGGATCTATTAAAGAAGTTCTTGTTGATTGGATTGAGGTTTGAAATTTAGTGAATCATTAAAACACTATAAAGGAAGCATAAGAAAGATGCAGTTTTATTGAAAATAGTAGATTTCATTGCACTATGGCAGCATATTTAATTAGTAGAATAAATTGGTCGGGTAGCGTTTGAAGGTGTTATCAATGTGCGTGGGCGCGCGCGTGCGTTATCATTAATAATCGACGCGTTTCTTCGTATCTCTGGGTTTTATTAGTGCGTGAATTTCGTGCATGAGTGACGAAACGGGCGAGCGGCGGCGCGCGCGGCACACACGCGGCAATAAACAGCGGGCGGCGCACATGCAAATGCGGCGGGCACTGGCGGCAGGCGCGCGGGGGGTGGGCAGAGAGAAGAGGAAAGGTGGTCGGGGCGGCGCGCGATATTAAAGCGAATGTGCCGAAAGGCGCACGGCGCTACCGCCCGCCCGCCGTCGGCGCCAGGCGCACGCTTCGGCTCTATCGCTGCCGCCTGCCGCCTGCCGGCCTGCCGCTATAGATATATCGAGGAGCTATAACCATCGCCGAGCGCACACACACAAACGGGCGCAACGCTCGCAAACAGCACGACGGGCACGGCGTGGCGCGGCGGCACGTCGGTGCGGTTCAGTTAGTAAGCGGCGCGGCGGAGGCGGACGGGGGTGGGCGGGTGGTCGCGCGCTGCTGGAACGGGAAGCGGCGAAGGCGAAAGCGTGCGCCGCCTGCGTCGCGCCTCTGTGTGTGTGCCGTGTGCGCCTCCGCCTCGCTTCTCGTACTTTATGCCCGCTGCTGCCGCCGCCCGCTGCTGCGGGGCGGGGGGAAAAAAATCGAGTGACGAGCGGAGGTCGCTCGTTCCGCACGCCACGCCGCGCCGCGGCCGGCGGCATTTCGCACGCGAGCCATATACTTATTCGTTTCGCTTCGCCTTTTTTTGTTGTTTCCGCAGTTTCGACGGCGCGGGCGGCGGCAACGCCGCGCGAGAATTCTTTCGCCGCACACTGGTCGTCGCGCAAAGTCAACAATTCGCACCATTTCGCCAGCCGTCGTGCGTAATATCGACGCATTAATGTTGCCCACCGACGCGAAATCGCCGAAATAAAATGCGAATTTTAATTGCTCTCCAAGTCCCAGCCTCGCGTATCCTCGAAATCCTCGCAAACCCGGTTTAAAATCAGCCATTAATAGGTGATTACGTTTTGCATGTTCTGAAAACTAGAGCTGTGTGCAAGTGCACGCATTTTAAACATAAGTATATTTGGTTGCCTAAAAAAAGCCAAAGTACAGTTTTCTGTTTCTAGCAGCTTCCATCCTTGATTTTTGCGCTTTGTATTCGCGAAGAAAGAAAGGCAGTGCCTGCAGGTGGTGGGAAATTGGAGAAAATTCCATTACCACCTGCGAGGTGTGCGAGATTCCGGACGCGTCGATGGCCGCCTCCGCGTCGGCCTCCCAAATTGAATTCCAATTTTAGGCCCTATTGGTTTCGCATTAATTAGCTACACACGTTCGGGTTCGGATCTTGGCGTGCTCGATGCTGCGCAATCAGCGCGGCTGCCGCCCCCCACGAGCGATGCTAATGCGCGACGCTCCGACACTCGCGCGCGGGCGTTTTGTTTGTTTGGCGTAAAAATTGGACCGCCGCCCCCGCACAACCCGCTGCCGCCCCCGCGCACCACCCCCACCTACTCTGGACCGCTGGCGCTCGGAAACGCTTCAATTTGCTCGGGCGCGCGCCGCGTGTTTACCGCCCCCCCCCCCCCCCCCCCCCCCCCCCCCCCCCCCCCCCCCCCCCAAACAACACCTGTTGTTTTTTTTTCTTGCGTGCTTGGCCCCCCCGTCCCCCCCCCACCCCCCCCCAAAATTTCATAGCTTTTTTTTTTCCCAATTTTAAAAGCACGCCCCCTCAAAACCTCCCCCCCCGCCCACTAAAAATCAATTTGTATTATTTTCGTCATGTGCATATCAATCAAGCCGCCTCCACACATCGCCAACCGCAAATTATAACATAATTAAGAAGCATAATATTCGCGGTTACTTTTGATCACTTTGTTGACGAGTTTTACAGTTTTAGTTTGCGAGTTTATGTATAGAGGGCGCCACCTACTTGTAAACTTGCATTTGTTTTTGTAGTTAAACAAATTCTAAATATAAAGAAAAATACAGTATTGAAAAAGACCGTTTGGTCATTTTGTGGAACATTTGGGGTTTTTGGTGTGTTTCCCCAACGCCCCCAACATTGCATATTTTAAATGGAATTAATTAAATGGAACACCCAGAGGTGTTGGTTGATTGATTGCGCGGCTAAACAGGCATCCAGCGCCGCGGAGCGTGCCGGCCTGCAGGCCTGCAGCACAAAGAAAAACCGCTCGACTGCGTGTGCTCCCTCCAATTGGCTCTTCGCTCTCTGTTCCACCCAACCGCGATGTGTCTTTGCCTGCGACCGCTCCTTCTGCCTACTTTTGAGTTCGGAGGTCTGCAAGCAGCAGGCAGCAGGCAGCAAGGAAATTAGTCGGCGGGGTCGGCGCAACTATTAGATATTTATACTTATACGTAGCCGCCGCGCCGCCGGTCGGCGTGTGGCGTCGAATGCAGGTCGCGATTGGCAGCGTGCAGCAGGCCAGCAGGAACGGCATCTATTTTCCTGTCGCGTGCCCCTGCCATCGCACGCCCGCACGCGCCACGGCTACGTGTTATAAATTCAGCGCCGCACGCCGCCCAACCGCATCTGTGTCGCTCGCACGCTCGTTTGCCTTTCCTGCCGCGCACTGCCGCCTGCCACCCATCCCCCCCTGGCCCGCCCGATGTGATGCGTTTAAGCCGGGGCCCAACACTGCGTGTGTCCGTGCCGTGTGGCATACGCTATTCTATGCCCGGCGCGCCAAG
This sequence comes from Geostiba sp. GC000077, assembly GCA_030264215.1. Classification (NCBI taxonomy): domain Eukaryota; kingdom Metazoa; phylum Arthropoda; class Insecta; order Coleoptera; family Staphylinidae; genus Geostiba; species Geostiba sp. GC000077. The sequence goes on along the minus strand of JARJDQ010012796.1, from coordinate 8,790 downwards.
ACTGAAAATACTAAAAATACGGAGCGTCGCGACAATAGCTGTTCCTGCTGCCTGCTGATGATACATGCATAAGTAATACCTGGCGTCGACGCCAAATCCCGAGAAATACGATTGTTTTCTTTTCAGTCATGTTCCAGTCTTTCTAGTCCTTTCAGTCTCTCCAGTCTGCCCACGAATGTGGAAAATGCAGTTGGAGGCAGGAAAGCAGGAAATTTGAGGCGTTATTAATCACCGAAAGACAAATCTGATGCGCGGTACGGTGTGCTCTTTTTTTTTTGATTTGCGTTTCATTTCTTGGTGAGGAGGAGTTCGGAGTTAAGCCGAAATATTTTTGGAAACTACGTCGGGTATTTTTCGAGGCAGAAATTTAGCGGCGCGGCGCGCCTCCGGAAAATTCGTTTTTGGATGCTTTTTTTCTCGCTGGCGCGTACGCGCGCTTTACGTATAGTCACTGGTTGAGCGTCGATAGGCGGCACGCGCGCCCGGACGTCAGCTTTTCCGTGCTGCGTTTACACTCGGCTAGAAACGAAAATTTTCATTGCAAAACGACAAAAACAATAAATATCAACTGATTCCAAAGCAACATTTTTAATATTTTGTTAGTGCAGGTGTCAAATTTCCTTCGAAAATAAGTAAGGTGTAAATATTTCCAAATTATGGATGTTTTAAAACATTTTAAAGAAGTTGTTTTAGTGGAAATGTCTTGAAACGAAAATTTAATAAATTATTGAATTGAGCTTGTAACGTATGCAACTTAATATGCAGCAAGTTGTGGCATAGTAGATTTCTACTTTATCTTGGTTGTCGAAGTACAAACATTGGAAAATCATTGTTCTTTCTACAGATTCCGCTAAAATTCAGCACAAACAGCAGTATGTTTATTTACTAATAATAATTAAAGGTGATTTTTGACATTTTTGTGTTTTATTACAAGTTTTTGTAATGTTTTATTGAAATTATGTGCACTAGCCGAGTGTAAACGCAGCACGAAGCGGCGGCAGGTCAACCCGCGCGAGCGTCGCGGCGTAGTTGAGCGGGCGTCCTTTCCCCTCGTCTGATTACGGCCGCCCCCGTTGGCCCCACACACATTCCGCACACCACAACGCCCGCCGTCGCCCCCGTTCTGAGGCGAGAGCGGCGCTCCGCGCGCGTAGAAGCGAGATGGAAAGCCGAACGGGAGCGCGTCGGCGGCGGCAGAGTGGGCGGGAGCGGCGCGCCCGGCGTGTTGGCGCGCTCGCATATATATCTTCGCCGCCCGGCTCCGGCAGGCGCTACGTATAGATATAGCGAGCGGGCGGGCGGCGGCGCTCGTGAAACGGGAAACGAGCGGGTGCGAGCGGCGGCGGCATTACAGCGGCAGCCGCCGCCGTCGGTTCCGACGATAGTTAAACGGCACGATGCGGCGCCATATATAGATATATACGGGCGAGCGTGCCGCGCGCTCCGATCCGAAGCGTAAACGCGGTGGCGGCGGCGGCGGCGGGCGTAAAGAGAGCGAGGGCGGTCGAGCGGGGGTGGTGGCGGATGGTGTGAGGCGTTGGGGGCGCGAGCGGTGAGGCTGGCGTAAAACTGCCAAACCATGCCGCGCCGCCGCCGCCGCTTCCCATTCCAGCGGCCGCCGCTGCCGCCCCCCAGAGCCACCCGCCACGCTTCGGCAGCCTCGCCGCCTCGCGCCATACATACATGCATAGCGTTGCCTCACACCACTCCCTGCCGCCCCCCGCCACCCCCCCAGCCGCCCCCGCTTCCGCACGCCTGCCGTGCCCGGCCTGATTTCTTCATCCGTCTGTCACGCTGCACACGACACTCATTATCACCCTCGGGCGAGCGCGCGCGTTCGGCTTGAGGTGGCACGCCGCCCCCCACCAGCCAGCAGCTTCACGCGCCCACGCACACACGCAACGCATTGCGATCCTTTCCGCGACGCCTCGCTTCCTCCCTTATTATCCGCGCACGTTTCGCCGGCGGCGGCGGAGGCGGCAACGGCGGCAACGGCGGTGGCGAGCGCGATTCGGTTCGTTGGGCGCACGCCGCTAACGTACAAGTCGACACTTTAAGCACCCCGCCGTCGGATCATAACGGATTGACGCTGGATTTACGGGGATTGCGACGCACACGCCGCGCCGCCTCCAGCGGGCCTCCCGCATGCAGATGCACTTTTCACGTACCACGGGTTCCACCCGCCGCACGCATTTTTCATTCTTTCAATGAGCCACACGAGAATATTCATCAAAACTCGAGGTTCGTGCGGAAGTCGTAAAAACGAAAAATGAAATTCTTTTAGCTTAACCTCAAACTCAAGACTAGCGCTAGAAGGAAAATCGCACGGAAAAGAGAAATTGTGTTTGTTTTCCTGATTAATTCCCGCCACATTCCCGAGTCCCGCCTTCCGCCTATCTCACGTCTATCTATAGATATCCACCGACACACACCCACCACTGCCGTTGTAATTATAAATTAATTAATTAATTAGCGCAGTGACAGGTTGGCTTGTCAAACGTGAAGATAATTAGAATTTCCGCGCGCATCGCGTTTATTCTTTTTATCCCTATTTTTTTCTGGGCCCCGCTCCTCGCACGCGTTATTCGCGCACGTGTGCACGGCTAATCATACCACACAGAAAATGTGCTTATCTGCACCCTCTCTGCGTCGACGTCAAGCAATGTGTGTGTTGTGCGGCGGCGGCGGTGGCGGCGGCGACGGCGCGCACGGCTGATGAACGATGACGGTCGAGCGGGTGCTAATTGATGCAGATATCGCATTCGGGGCGCCAGGCCGGGGGCGGCGCGGGGGTGGCGGGGGCGGCGGTCGTATCCGCCGCCAAATAACCCGCAGCGCGCTCGCCATTCCCCGGCGCCGCGCATCAGCTATATCTATACATATTTCTATACGTGCCGTTCGTTCTGCGCTGCAAGATTATGCTGCCCGCCGCCGCCAGTGCCGCCGACAGGGACAGCGCGTGACGACAGCGTTTTCGCATCGCGCCGTCTCGCTCGCGCCGGAGCGATTGCTTTGACACGCTCGGTCGGGCCTCGTTAAACTACGGCGGCGGAACATCACGCCGCGCCGCCGCTGCCGTCGCCGCCGCCGCCGCTCCCATTACCGAGCCGAATCCTTTAAAGGGGAACTGCTTAACGGCGAAGCGCACGTGGCTGGGCGGCAATCAGCGGGGGCGCGCGAGCGTTGTCTGCCGCAGCCCGATGCGGGAAGACGCATCGCCGCCTCCCGCGATATGTGCCCGAGGAATGTATTAAGCGTCGGCGATTTCTCAAGCGTCGCGCCGCGATCTTTCCCAACCCGCAACCCGCATTCGCATAGATAACTCCAATTGCAAATGATTTTCATTTTCTTTGCAGTGAAAAATGATTTCATCTTCAATGTAATAAAACTCTTTATACTTAAAAATTCACCTAACCTAGTCCTAATAATTTTGTTTTCTTCATTTATGTTTAACATTACACTTAAAACTGTAATAATGCCGAAGAAAACTTTTAAAACGTTTAAAACTCTAAACCGCGCTTTGTGCGCCATCTTCACTTCAGCAGATGAACTAATCCATAATAATCATCAAATCTGTAATTCTTGTAAAAACATTTATAAATAACAAAGAGGAACTAAACTGGCTACTAATTTTATAAAAATATAAATTTTTCTACAAAACTTTCCAACAATTGGGAATTATAATTACGGTCATCTACACTTATTGTTTTGGTGCTGAATTGATATTAATAGCGTCCGTTAATGTCTCCGGCAGTTTTCGCTTTAAAGTCTCCGGCAGTTTGAACACAATCGCCCCTGCTATAGTGGCGATTAAAGCGAATAAAATCATTGGTAGTGACGCCCATAATTGTCCCTAAAACCACAATAAAACCAATATGAAATTCTATAAACATTATGACATTAATTATAATTACTACAGGAGAAATAAGTCTTTAGGTGGAACTAATTCTCACATTTTTTAGCTCGTTGATGGTATCTTTATGACATACTAAAAGTTCAGAAATGTCTGTGAGCATGCAAAATGTGTTCTTTTCTTTCACAAAGTTTCAAATGGATAAACGACTTTCGTCTCCCGGCGCCTCTACGAACATTTTCATTTTACGGGCGTGTTTTTGGTGATACATTTGTTGATCGACGAACTAAAAAATGCAATCCCCAATCCCCTATTCGTTCCACCTAACACCTATTTTTTTCTTATATCTCCAGTACTACATTGAAAATAAAATTCAAATACCTACCAAACGTGGTATAAAAGGTGCCAAAAACGCACCAAATCTAGCAAACGTCGACGCCGTCGCAACGCCACCACTGCGCACAATCGTCGGAAACAACTCCGCAGTATAAACATAAATAATCCCGAAGGCGCATGTAATTGCCAGCTTACTCAACAGGAAGAGTAAAATAATCAACCAGTTAAGATCTATAAATGATAGACATAAGAATTGTTCTTGGATATTAAAAGAAAATTACAAAATGTAAACATTCACTTACGTGCGGGAACAAATGCCGTCGCTAGACACAAGATGGCGCAGAGAAACAGCGATGTAATCAACGAATACTTCCGGCCGATTTTCAAAATCGAAACCCACGCGCATATATACCCAGGAATTTCAATCAAGCAAACGAGGATAAAGTTCATGTACTTGTTGCCACCCATACTGGTAGAGTTCAAGGACATTCCATAATAAATAAATGCATTTGCGCCCCTAAAAAAAGCATTTCAAATTAAATTATTAAATACTAGCATATAAATTGAAAATGTGTAACTTACCACACAATAAATATGACTATGTATCTCACAACGAGTGCTCGTGTTTTGCAAATGTCGACGACCATTGGCCACATTGGTGTTTCCTCGTCCGTTTCCTTCATAAAATTTGAGAACAGAAAACAATATTTAATTATTCCTCGTTGCTTAGTGCTTAGTTGCTTAGTTCCTTAGTGATGTAGGCAACCAAACTTACATTTTGCTGATTTGCAGGTTCCGTAAATGTATTCTTGACTCCATCGGACAGCACAACTTTATTAATCTTCGCTGCCTGATTAATAATACCACTTGCTTCGCGATTCTTGTTCTTTGCCATTAACCATCGAACCGATTCAGGGATATAACTGCACGCAGAGACAGAAACACCAAATTATGACTGGGGAATAGGTATACTTAACCCTTAGGATTTTTATGACTTGCCAAAAGTAAAAGACAAAGATTATGCACGGTGCAGAAACGATAGTTTGTGTAAGTCGCCAGTCCTGCGAGAAATACGCAACTACACCAAGCAGGGCTTCACCAACGGCGTAAAAGAAGTTAAGGACAACGCCGGTTAGCTCACGCTTCCTTCTCCCTACCAATTCAACACCTAAAACAACAAAAGAATAAAACAAAACGTCAAAACGAATACAAATAACAGTAAGTTGTACCAATTACAAAGCCAAGTGGATAAACCCCAGCTGTACCAATAGCATGCACGCATGTGATCGCCAGAAACATGTAATAGTTCTTCGCCGTCACGTGACCCACGCCCGCGATGCACATGATGATGATGGCAATGAGGAACATGTATTTCCTGCCGTACCTACAACGCTCTAAACATTCATGCCTCGTCCTGCCCGAAACCAAACCGTTAAAACTCACCTATCTGATAATAGACCAAACATGAAGGAGCCAATGAAAATGCCCACAAAATGGCTGTTGCCAACGTAGGAGAGCAGAAGTTCATTCTCTTGACACGTTAACTCCCACTAAACGCATTTGAAACAGTGTAACAGACCATTTTCAATCATATGATTAAAGTATTAAATCACCTCGTTAACTATTGTTTCCTCCTGCCCGTACACCCAGGAGTCACAAGGTATTGTCGTGCTGTAGTCAAAGTCATCAATCTCACAACCACTTCCGGTGCGACGATACATTTTACAGTGTTCTGTTTGTCCCTTATTGTCCAAGGGAATTGCGTAGGACTTCCACGCAGAGTCGAAGGTGGAGGTGACATTATCACAACCAGGTATGAAGCATCTAAAAGATTTAATTGACGTTACATTGGTAAATATCAAAAATTTCCAAAATTTACCTGTAATCAGGTATTCCTGCAGTGAACACATAGCTCAAGCTATTCGCACCGCTGAACAACACCGGCAAGCAGATGAGTATGTAGGTAATGATCTGGAATGTGCCCATTTCGCCCAGCTCGTCCAAAATGTCGTCGAAGTTCATGCTTTCGTCTGTAAACATTTTAGACAACACCACAACACTTTAAACACTTGTAACTAGTTCAATGTGCAGACTGCTGAGATAACTGATCTTTAATGAGATACTTTTTGCCAAAAACGCAGGTGTTTATTGTTTAGTTTGGTGCTCTTGTGTGAGGAGATCAGTTTAGTAAATAAAACACGAAAATATTTGCATTTGCACAAGTGCAGATGCAACCACTACCTTTAAATCTTCTTAAAGTCGATTCAAAACTTGGACGATTTGTTGTTGAATCTTGTGCATGCAATTACGCGATTCGTGAGTGGGCTTGTTAAATATTTCGCCGGCAAAATGTACTTATGATGACAATTAGCGAATTGACAGTTTATGAATCACTTTGTAAGGTATGTAGGTAATGTCGAACATGTTAATTGTCATTAGTTACATTGTTGCTTATGATATGATGAATTTTTATTATCTTCAAACTCTAGCAATCATTGGAAAGGAAATTGATACAAACGTTCGTTACACATTGAATAACTTCAACTCCTACAACCATAGCACATCTTAAGACTCATTAATTAATATTTTATGCTTAATATTGATCGGCTGAGGCCTGTAGAAGCTTGGAAAATACGAAAAGATTAAACCCTCGATCTTCAATGCCTCCTACGTGGTCACGGTCCTATGTTTGGATTAGTTTTGATCAGATTGGATCCACAAAGCTTTCCCTGTTTCAAGCCATCGGCCATGCATAATTAGAAAGAAATCCCAAATAGGTGTAGGTGGCGACCTCTCTTAGCAACGAGGTGCATTAAACTATTGTTGAAAGCTCTGCTTCAAAGCAATTAATTCCTAACTAATTTTATTCTAAACCAATTAATACTTAATATTGCACAAGTATATAAGCTTGCATTTGCACATTTTTTTTTAAATCTGGATGACCTGTAAAAATCATATTTTTGTATAGTAACGAAAATCGAAATAATACAAAACTTGAACTTTCTACCGATAGATGGCGAACCTGATTCAATTTTATTGTTTAATCCTTCTTTGTCTTTGTCTTATATTTTAATAAAGTGAACGTTATTTAACGGTGCGTTTGGTGCCTGGGTGATGCACAAGTACAACAAAACAAAGGAAGTAACTTACTTGGCAGATCAATAGTTTGCTCATCTGTGTCTGTTTGTTCCTTGCTATTTGTTCGAATTTCGATCATGGCAAATCCATTTTCTTCATTCTCAAGATGTTCATGAGGCATTGTAATCAATACTTAATAACTTTATTTTAATAACAAATACTATTGTGCTTTATTAGGACTTGATTTCTCAGCACAAGTGTAGACGAAACAAAATTATTAAATGAATGAATAAAACCCTGATAACACCAATCAAATCAAATATGTGATCGGTAAATCAAATGCGCTCCACACTTTAGAACAATGCACTTTTACAGTATTTTATTATGTACTTTATCATTAGTTTTCATAGTGATTCGTAGATTTCGCAGACGTGTCTCGAGCACTCTGATATTACAGGTCAAAACTCACAACTGATTCTCATTCAACCATGGAAAGGAATTCATGATAATAGAATTTAAATTCACGTTAAAAAATTAACTTCTTATCTACACTAAAATAAAAAATAAAATTGAAAAGTAAACAAAAAACTTTTACAGATAAGTTGAAGTTAAAGAATTTATAATTATATGTGTACAGCACTCTTTTAATTCCAAAAGCGCTTGTTTTATTTTGCATATTTTTTATCAACACGATTCGTTCACAACTTCACAAGCAATACTGAAATTTTATTTTTTACGTTTTACTGATAGACTGATCATATATTAAATAATAAGTTGTCTGTTGTCTGAATAACGTTTCAATTCGATGCACGCAAACGCAATCCCAATCTTAAAGGAAAACATACCACTAATGTAGCGACTGGGGGACTGCGGGACTGATCTCAGAATAAATATACATACGGCGTTTCATGTCGTCGTTAACATTAAACATTTCAATGGATGTGCCATTTGTTCTATTTTCAGCAATGTATGCTATATGCTATGCATGCATATTATCGGCAGGCTATTATGGTCCTTACAACTCTCAGTATATCGGTATATTGCTGTGGAGGATTATTTATAATCTTCGCTGTTTCCAACATTCCATGTTTTCAAGTTTCAACATGCAATGCCGACGGCTGCAGCGTCGAAAGTGAAAAACTCAAATGTATCAACGGCCGTTGTTATTACCAGCAATCATAACGCAATTTGTTAATTGTCAATTATTAAATGCACGATTAAATCGAATGAGATTACAGATTACTATTAGCAGTACAAGTAACAATTGTAGCACAAATTATTACAAATCGCATGTTTTAAGTTTAACATTTAAGCGATGGTGTTTGTTGTAAGATGTTGTTAGATACTTAGATGTAAGTTTAAATAAATGACAAACCGGTTGAATTGCTTTTGTTTTTCTTGGGATTTGTTAATTTAGCTGTTATTATATATTTAAGATTACACATTTTAAAACTCACCGCTTATGTTAAGTTGTTGGTTTTTGATTACAAATGCTTCAGTTGTAAACATAAAACACAAAGCAC
>JARJDQ010012787.1:0-23850 GCA_030264215.1 Geostiba sp. GC000077 | reverse complement strand
CTTTTAAAATGATTTATTGTGACATTTTTATGATTCACGTGGTTTCTGGCCGTGTCTACCTAAATCTTCCATAATCCTCCAACTTCACAAATTTCCAACTAGCCTAAACGCCCGCTTAAGGTTTTCCATTAAATTTAAAATAGAGGCGTTATACGGGGCCAAAATTAAAAATAAAAAAAACACGGGACTAACATTTTTACATTGTCTTCCCATTTCTGCGATAAAAAAATATGCGGGTATACCCCATTGATACTCCCACAAAACGGAACAATATTGATAGATTTGCGTGTCAGCTACTTTGCAGCTCTAAACACATTAGCATGAAGTCGACGTGTGCGGCATATTAATTACGGCGGTGAATTTATTAATTTATTCTTCCCAACTATCCGCCGAGTGCCGCCTCGCTCAGCACAAATCCGCGCCAGCCGCACGCCACTATTAAACGAATAAACAACGACGGTCCTGGTTCTTTAATTATAATTATGTTCTTAATTAGTAAAAAATGCGCGGCCGACTCCAAGTTGACGCGGGCATCAAACTGGACCGCGTGTGCTTAAAACGGCGATGCCGGCGCGCATTAATACGCACCGAAAGCATAAAATAAAACCAAATTGGCAAAGCTGAAGAAATGCGCAATTCCGCTTGAAAGTGATCTTTTATTTCAACTGCAGAACCAATATCCCATTCTCGTCGCAAATGTGTTTCGTAACTTTACCATCGATTTTGATTTATCGCCGGCAATAAACCAAGCGAAGCTGCAGCGTTGTTCAGAGCCTTAACAATTAAATTGCTAATATTGGTAATTGTTCGTGTTTGCCGTAGAGGCGTTATGAGGCCACCACAACAGTTAGCCATTCTCGCAGCAATAACGCATTCGCTAATTATCATTGCAATTAGCAACAGGTATCATAATTCTCAGGCGTGGTGATAAAAGTTTTGGTAATATTGAACGAAGTGTTATTTTCAAGTTTTTGTGCAGAAAGCAAAACTTTCGAAAATGTTTTCGTTTTCATTCTACGTTATTAATGGTTGTAATCAGTAAAAAAGTTGCGCGGAACTTGTAAAATGCTGAATCCACGGAGCCAACTTGGCAGCTTAATAAATTGGTAATTAAATTCGAAATCGCATTCTTGGACTGTAAGTAAATCAATTTAAAAATAGTTTGGAGCAGTTTTTATCCGCGATATTTTGAGACAAATTGATACACAATCGAAACATTTCAAGGATTTAAGTAGATTAAAATTGATGTATTTCCTCCTTAATTTACATTTATACTCAAAAATTCATCGCTTTTTTAAATACAAAGTAGCGACAATATAAATATACATATTATGCTTAATTTCATGTTAATTTGAAAGAGATTAATAATAGAATTTCAAACTTCTATTATTATCTATTCTAAATTAACATATTACTTTTATTTAATGTTTGTAGATACCTCTCAAAATATTAACTTTCAGTCTATTGAAAATCTGAACACTTTTATAACCTCAATTCAATTAATGGGGCAAAGTTTATTGGTTATTTTAGGAAATAAGTCTTTCAAAATATTTTATAACAATAAATCCATATCAAGGCTTGAGAGAAATTTTGTTCCAGACCGGCTATCCTTCGACGACATTATTTTGTAATAATGATCACAAATAATGATCACATTTAGATTTAAAAAAAATAAGCCACCGTTTATAGTATCTGATAGATGAAATGTTTTGTGAACGATTCAAACCAACTTCGAAAAAATAATCAATTAGTCTTGAGTCACTGAAAGTTTTTGATTTGAAACAATGTTGTTGTTTTCGTTACATATTCTAACATGTAGGCATTGTCGGCAACGTAGAAAGAAGAGCTGTTCTATTTTGTCAGTAATTTACTAGCACTGATGTAAAGATTCTGCTAACACGGCCTTACGTCCTGGACCGACAGGGATACTTCTCCACCAACTCCTTCTTGTAGTATATGTGGTTCGTAGAGCAGAGTGAGGTGTTGCTCATCTGTGTCGTTCGTTTCGCCAGCGACATCGAGCCATTCACGTTCGACCATTATATAACATTTGTCCGTCGCGCAGACATTGTACCACGCAATCGAAATCGTGCCTTGACAGCCTCGGACATGCCCCGCGAACTCTGTATGTGTTACGGTCATAGTACATGATCTGTAAATGTGCACATTTACCGGTGAATGTGCACACTCGCGTTTAAAAGTGGTTAAAGTGCATTGAATATACCTTAGAATGAAGTGCGGGGCATCCTATCACAATCACCGCTAAATGTGCACATTTACCGGTGAATGTACACACTCGCGTTTAAAAGTGGTTAAAGTGCATTGAATATAAAATAAAGTGCTGATGGGAATCCGCCCTGGTTCCATGCGGGAGGTTTATTTCCAGCTGGCCGCACGTGCGTGCACATTCACCGGTAAATGTGCACATTTACCGTAACATATGCACCAAGCTCCTCACAAGCATATCCAGATCTGGTACTGTGGAATAAAAAGAAGAGTCAAGTGTGCAGGCAATGCATAAAAGTATCGTTGTCGTATTGAAAACAACGATCGCTCCCATGTCGTACGTTAATTCACTTTATTAGAGTCGATTTCCATTGGCATATGCGTTGGGGCAAATGGAGAGAGCCTCCTTCTCGAGTGTATGTTTTGTTCGACACGATGTTTATCAGTCGCGTGTTGTTTGTCGCGGTCGATTGCTCTTCGGTTGTCGTACGACGCAGTGCCCGACCGTTTTTCACTGCTCGCCGAGGACGCCCGCGACTCTCGCGCCCCGAGGAGAGACGTGGTGGCCCAGTGGTGGACGCGTTTTTAGCTGTTTTCGACGTGGTTTAATTATCATCGACACGTACCGGTCACGGACGACGAGGGACGGCGCGCGGCGTACCGAACGACGGCGACGATTTATGTTTCACACCTTCCCAAGTTTCCGCTCGTTTATTGGAATTGTATGTGTACGCCGGCTATCTGGGTTTATATGTTCGAACGCGGGTACAAAAGATCTCCGCCGTGTGAAACGTTGAAATTGTAGAAACAATGCGATAACAAATGGTTCCTCCAAATTAAATAACGCACTGCAATGGGGCGAGCTCCAAGCGGGCCATACGTAAACAACGTAAATTGGATAATCTGGGATCGTTTATCGACTGGAAGAAAATAATACTCACCAGGCACCACATGGGATTATTTGGATGTATTAATTAGAAGAAAGAACTTTAATGTGTCAATTTTCACATATTCTAGATCTAGATACTACTATGATACCTACTATGATACCTACTATGTTCTGGCGTCCAAAATATTTGACAAGTCGAATAACAAGTGTATACATCAAAATGTGGAAGACTCATGTCATCTTTTAAATATTTTTGTTAAATTAGCAAGGTTTCCTTATTACTGAAATAATATGTTTACGATTTTTAATGACTCATTTGAGCCTGGAAATACTATTAAAGTTGGCATAGAGAATACATTTTAAAAAGAAGTGCCTTCTTCACAAAAATTCACTATCGATTTTAATAGTTTTTTATTCATTTTAACATCAATAAGTCTTCCTCATTGATTTGTCTTCTTTTAACCAAGTTTAGCACGATAACACACTTATTTGATACTCTCACACAATTTCTGATTTTACGTAAATTGTGAATCGAATCAAATATGAATTGATTCCCGATTCGCAGTTTCGCAGTGACGTTAACATACATTGCCGGGCACCGATCGTCCTCATTGCTAGAATCGTTGGCATTGTCGACATTCCAACGTGCATCATACTCATACGTTCATACTGACTGTTTCATATATTCAAACATTAGGTGCTCGAAATGTTTTCGCCCCATCTTGCTCCATCGATGAGATAATGTATGGAACAGATTGTATGCTTCATCCATATTCATTGTAGCAGATGTCACTCTCCTTATCGTTTTTAATTACTGCTTTAATTACTTTCAAAACGCTGAATCAAATGCGACTCTCTTTTGAAAGGGTAAGGACAAAAAGGAATTTTCGAATAAAAAAGGCACATGCATAAAATAGGAATGAAAGAAACAACTGAAACAACTGAAACAACTGAATATCACAGAGCAACTGAGCTACTATTAAAGATTGAATACACGTGTGATGTTATGGACTAATGGTAGTAAGGGATAATGGTAATTATGCACAGAGCGATCATAAATGATTGGGACCCAGTTGAATTTCGCGTGATTGTGATACCACATTCTACCGAACGCCAATCTCTGAGGACTTACACCTGCCTCATGCGTCCAGAAGAATGTAGAATTGAATAAAGTCGATATACATTTCTAAATGTTCTGCCGCCCCCGGGGATCGAACCCAGGATCATCTGATCTACACTACCAAGTGCTAGACAGATGTGCTACTGTCGCTCAGTACTTACTCAACATATGTTATATATGAACTATACATAGTGTACTAGTAATAAACGAGAAAAGCTACAGATACAGAAGTTATAAAAAGGAGACCACCAAGAGCAAACTGCAAGAGAAAATTGGAAATCCTCCTCTTTTTATGCTGATTCTAGAAATGTTTTTACAGTTATAGTTTGTGATATTTTTATTTACAGCGAGTATTTGTTGGCGCGTATGAACGGAAAATAACAGAAAATAACATGATTGATTCCATAGACATGCGACCACATTCCGCGTTTAAGAACATTATTAATTATCCATGAAAAAATATTCAACGTTCATCTCCCATGTTGCAGGTTGGTTGCTTCGTTGATGTTGCATGTTGTATGCAGTCCGCTCGTGGCGAAGAATAATTACAAGACAAGGTTAATGCTTGTCCGGTACTTTGTAAGTAAGTATTGTTAAGTTGTACATATACCTACTTACTTACAAAAAGGTTTTGGCAGTTGTTTAAGGCAGCAAAAGGACGACCAGGTCACTGTTTATGTGCAATGATTTGTGGAAGAATGTAAATGTCGCTTGTTTAATTCTTCGCTGCTGTATTTATTGTAATACTCGAAATAATATATAAACAAGACTTGCTTGCATGGTCAGCGGGTGCACGAACCGCGCAAGAATCAAAAGACAAGTGGAGGACCTCCTTCTGCTCCTTCTGGAAAGTTTGAACGGCTTCAAGAGTAGAGGAGTAGAGTAGAGCACTCGCATGTGCTTTAGTGTGGTTGATCACGCAACCTGGTCGTAGACACGCTACACCACTTTGAGGTGGACACATATAAGAGGACATTGGGGAAGACGAGAATAAAAAGCTATGATCCTATGAAGCATTGTTTATTGTGACCAAATTTACTCTCGATACTCTCGAAGTAAAACCGTTAGGTTGGCTTTGCGTTAAGAGCACAGCCGAAATTTAGTTTTTTAACGGCACAGCTGACTAAAGACGAAGTTGGAGTTCACGTTGCATGCCTTTAGAGGTCACGTTCGAGGATTTCTCGTTCTTTACCCTATCACTGTGGCTATACCGATCTAGTTAGTATTTTTAATTAAAAACACAAAATATTTCGTTTTTCTTACATCAATAGTGTTCAATATTGTAGGTGGCAACGAATTCTTGAATCTTTGTTGTAAGAAGAAAAGAACCTGTCGCATTGTAGTTCTGGTTGTTGTTTAATAAAATTGAATTATGTCCCAGGTCAATATTAACTGGCAGAACATGACGCTACCGAACTCCCAAGAATTATTCTCGCTGCTGTTGCTGGTGGTGCTCAGCTCTTGCATAATTCACAAGGCCTCCTTGCTCGCTTAATGCACAAGAGCACAAGCAAGCAACAAGCAGCAAGGCAAAAAAAAAACCCGCAGCGCAACGAAAGAAATAATTAAACTTTTTAATAAATTTTATTACGGGACACATTTGCGCCAGAGCGTCTCGAGGACATGACATTGCACGCACGTTTATAAATATTATGAGCGAAGCGTTCCCAATGCGGCCGCCAGGCTGTCAGCCGAAAACAAGAACGCGATACGGAACGCAAAAAATGCTCTACACAATCAAAATCCAGCTACTTGCAAATGCAAAGACCGCGGCGCGGCGCAAGATGACTACATATATAAAAGTGTAATAATTTATTGGATCGCCGTAGTCATAACTCTTTTGTATTTACAGGCGATCTATATAGCCTTGGCAATGTATAGGTACGTTTAATCAACTCAAGAGAGGAAGTTTTATCGCTGAAATGCAGAATACCAAAGAACGAAAAGACTTGGCAATGTCGTGAAGAGTAACAACAACTACGACAACAACAACAACAACGACAGACCAAAAGTACGTTTGTTGTCCCCGCAGGTCGTCTCAAGAAGGACCCCGTTATGTGCTTGTTTCCACGCCGATTTCATCTTTTTTGCAATGCCGGGAAAACACATAATGAGTTCATCGTTCAGAGTCGTATGTTCGTTATCAATGGTCTCGCGTGTCCCGACGTTGTTTCACCCAAACGCATACAGTTACTCCAGACTTTATCTAACTAACTAAAAGCAGTCGTATACGCGTGCACACGGTGCTTTGCGAACGTGTGCTTAACTAATCATATGCACAATAACTTACTCAATTAGGACAATGTTATCGCTCACGTGCACAATCGGCGACTCGCACATGGGCACATGCTATGAACGTCGAGCCGCTCCATCCAAGATTCGCATGCACTTTGCTTACATGGAAGTGAGTTAACAGCGTTAAGTATCGTAGGTAACACAATAATTAAGTTATCTAGCGGCGGGCGCTGCAAATCAAAATGACTGATTATTACAAGTTCAAGTTGACTTTACTTCAACTTAACTCACTGCAAGCATGATACTACTTATAGGCAATGACAACATTTCTAAATTACTAAAAAAACATACAGGGTGATCCACGACCACTTAAACATCACTGATGATGTGATTCTACAGTGTTTTTAAGGGCATGTGTTTATTCTATACGGTTCTTCACCTTCTCAATATATATAATCAAATCCCCGTTCTTCCCAGTGGGTGTAGGGGTTGATCGTTCTGCCCTTTTACATTCTTTCAATTCATTTATATTTGCCGCCTTCCTTTTCGCTTCTCCTCGTGTTGTGTCTCTTCTCTTCAGTATTTCCTCTATTGTGTCATTCCATGTTTTCTTAGGTCTTCCTCTTTTCCTTTTCCCCGCCATTTTTGTTTCCCATATTTTTCTTGTTTGTGCCATGCTCTCTATTCTTTGCATGTGTCCCCATCATCAATGCTGCCTATTTTCTTCAAAGTTTCTCGCTTGTAGTTCCACTTGATTTTTCCCTGATATGCCATTTATTACTATGTTTTGCCATCTCTTTGCTCTCTTAGCACTTTCTTCTAGGTTCTGCATTTATTTCGTCCACTACCTTTCCCAGTGCTCTCTTAAACATTCTACGCTTCTTTGCCATTGTCCTCTTTGATCTCTTATCACTTCTATGTCGATACCGTTCTTTCCATTTTCTGTATGGTTTGCAACTTCAGTCATCTTGTCTTTAGTTTGTCTTTGGTTTGTTGTAACCTTACTCTTCTTACATTCTCCAATTGTCGTGTTTCTTTGTTATCTTCGAAGAATGTTATCTTCGAGGTGCTTTTTGACTACAAGACCTTGCTCTCTTGTTTCATCCAGTTTCACTTTTGCTTTCCATGGCCGAACTCTTATCAAATAAAAATTAATTCAAATCAAATCAAAATGTGCTGAACTATTTGTACGCACTTTATGTCAATAAGATTAACCAAGGCTCGAAGGGATTGCGAGGGTTTTAAGTTCTCTGTTGCAATCTATTGTAATTATCCTCAAATAGAGGAAATTCGGTTAAGAACGTGTTTGCTCCACGTTAGAGCCACATTATAGAATACGTTAGGTTCGCATTTGGATCCGTCGTTGTTCGTTCAATCTGTTCAATTCGAAACCTTCTGGGGTTTAACGCTGATAATTCGCGCTTTATACGTTCCATATTATGTTGGTAACATAATATAAACTAACAAATTGTTATTAGCGGCAGCATCGCGCGGGTATGTCGTTACGAGCTAAATCCACAAAGCAGCTTCGGGTATAAGGTACGTGTAATTCGAAGGACGAAGGATTCCAGGACGATTCGCGGACAATTCCAATTCCAAAGCTATCCGAAGCCTCCCATCTAGCTTCTCACAGGACGACGACGCTGAAGCAAGTATTCGTAATAGAAACCCGCATTTAGCATGAGAGTTGGCGAATTTAAGAGAGGGCGTCAAGTTTATCGTGCCATTGGTGCGAAGCGGATTGCTCCAATAATGGCCGAATTACACGCGAATTACGTACGAACTGAATGTTGAATTGTTGGAACATTTTAACATTTTGAACATTTTGTTCTTTTATCCCTCACTATGATTGTTTTCATTTATTCAGTCACACCCGTGACTCCATTTTAAAAGTAGCCACCGAATAGGTAATGTTGATAGAAGTTCACACTTCCAGTTGTAGGTAATTAAGTACAAATTTGGATTAGATGGTTTCACCGTGTAATTACGAGTAGCGTTAATACGAAAATAATAACAAATTGTAGATACATGTGATGTGTACATGCCCCGCTAGCTTTCCAACAAAACAACAAAAACCTGGACAACAGTTACAAGCGCAACGTGGACTAATTAAGCGGAATCCAAAGAGTAATGGATGATACGATGATGTATGAGTTTCCCACACGTTCACTACGAATTTATAGATGTATTCTGTGTGTTTAGTTGGAAACTTCCTCAATTTGTGAATTAATTATTAATAATCCTACACACTGACGAGAAGTCAGAAATTCGAATAGAACTCACACTCGAAGCAATAAGTATCAACATGCATCTACTTGTTGCATTTCTAGCATGTCATATTAATTACAACGTAATTCGATTCCCGATTCCTATTCGTAAATATAAATTCAATCAGTCGTGCGGCTCAAACTTGCTGGACTCTCTCTAAGCCATTACATGTGTGATGCATAATTGCATGGATGTTATGCCTAATCAGTCTACGAAGTCATTCATTAAATTATTGCCAGTACGTTGCGTTATGCGTACTGTGAATCGGATCATTAAATCGCGCATTAGTCCTGCCAATCATATACACATGAAACGCTTTAATTGGAAAAACATACCCTCATTATTTATGATGATTGTTTTGCGAATCAAGTAACATAGATTAATCTGCGTGAATGAGGTTTGAATAAGCAAGTGGATGCAATTGTAAACGGCCCTCATGCGTGGTAATTAAATGTATTTAAAAACATTCTGAGATGCGCTAATCAATGACAATCTCCGCGATCTCTCGAGATGCCGAAGGTTGGAGTGTAGAGCACAGGAAGGTGGATCAAGTATCAAGTATCACGTACTTAGATGCTCAGTGATCTGAAGTATCCAGTCGAATGAGTGCAATTGCAACTCGCAATTATAATCGTCGAAGTCATCAAATCAAAGTGAGATATAAAACCAAGAGAGTTTTTGTAATTGATCACACATCAGGCAGCGTGTTCAAATGCATAAGAATCCATGCTTGTATCAGATGACGAGAGGAAGGAGCATATAATCCGGTTGATTACGACTGCGTTTCCATCGTAATCGGTGTAATAATGCAAGATGCTTAGGAGAGCGCACTTAAAATGACATCATACATGACATCAAAGCAACTAACCCTAAGATATTCGTTATGTTCATTGCAGACTTTTTGTGGTGATTGCAATGTTGATTGGCAGCGCGTTTTAATGTTTTATATTATCATTTCTTGATGGTTTACAATATGTGAAGTCAATAAAGTTATGAAAACCGTACAATCATTATTTAATAAGGTTGTTGCGTACATTTTTAAATCGCGTATAACCAATGAAAACAGAAAATGTAACTATTATAAGAATGCTTAGTGAAGAAATTACATCGTAGAAAAATTTGTTCTCCGAATTATTAAGAGTTAAAGTTTACCACTCGATTCAAAAATCTTCGTGCCCCAGTGATTCATCACCGAGCTTCGGCAAACCTCGTGGAATGACGAATAGGTGTCGGATGGAGCCGAGCGCAGGCGATTGTGACCGAAGCCTATCCCTTACACACTCTAAATGTAGTACAGGCATATCAACTTAAACTTAGGGTCCTAATGAAATACCAACATTAACGATGAATTATTGGGGCTCGAATATTTTCTAGTAGAAAACTTTAACTCTTAATAATTCGGAGAATACATTTTTTTACGAAGTAATCTAAGCATTGGTTATACGCGACTTAAAAATGTACGCTACAGGCTCATTATCGAATGAAAATACAAAATTAATTTTCAAACTAACGAGACTAAGTTAACTCATTGTATGGTTCGGTTTCATTTCCTGTTATTGCCTGTCATTGCCATACGGATACGGCATACGCAGTGTGGTTAACAACATGGCGGACGTCGGTAGCGGTTGCGCGCCTTGACTTCGCTCCAATTTTGATACGAAACGATACAATCAGCGCAGCACGTACACCAATATGCACATTTGCATCGTAGCGCACACAGGTACGTACTTATCGCGAGTTTAATTCAACCGCATCTCCGCAGATCTTGCAGAGCCCCTCCGCTTTCGACACACGCGCGCCAATCCGCAAATGACATGTTTGACCAATGTGTACAATGCACACAATGCAAAGCAAAATATGGCCTTCACGGAACGAACCCCTCATCTTCTCCAACCTCTAGCAAACAGGTACCACAAGACAATAATTGCATGATCAGGTCGGTTGGGCTTGATCGAATCAAGTCAATCATGGATAATGTTTACAATTTACAATTTACATTAAAAAGAAAAAAAAACAAGAACTGGAGAATATATGAAGGACCAAATAAGCTAATTGACTACCAGCCGAGATATGTAGATTGTAGAAAGATTTGTTATGGTGCTTTAGATTGGTATTATCGAAGGCCTATTGATTTCATAATTCCACTTGAGCACCAATGTCGATTGATTAATTAGTAGACATCTATGCGGAGACACGTGCATTAATTAAAATCGAAAATTGCTCAATTCGGAATTCAGGAGAAATCGAAATGGTCATTTCACCTATCGTTTTATATAGTGTCATTAACGAAACGACTTCTCATTCGAATGCGAGCCCGAATTAAGTTCAAATTTTAATTATATCACTTGTGGCCTTCTAATACAGCTAGACGCTAGACCACGCTATAATGGAACCTAGGTATGTAAAATGATCCAATTTATAACATACCAATCTATTACAGTCCGATAATATTCATTTGTAAAGAGTTACTATCAACCTTTTTATGCATTGTATAGGAATAGGTAAATCAATTCTAAAATAACTAACTAAATTTCTTAATGTCCGTTTATAATGATCACAAATAACATCTTGCTTAACTGGTTGCCGCTGTTTCTTCTTTCACGACTAAGGTCTATAGTATAAGAGGTGATGATCGGCAAATACAAAGGTTATTTGGTTTTTGATTTTTGAACTATTTCGATTAGACTATAGTCATAATTTGGCAAGCAATGAAATATCACAACATACGTCAGGTCTGATTAACATAAATTTTATCATCGATTACTGGTGCCATTAGCTGCTGTTAGTGCGCATTAGTGCCATAGTCGATGAACGCGCACCGTGGAATACAAAAACCGAACGAAATACGATACCTGCACGTCGAAAACTAGATCGATTACATGAAAATATCAAACACATCGAAAACCATTAGCATTAAATAATCGATCATATACTAGAAGTTATTATGTCAAAAGTGGAGGACTTATACATATAATGTATTCGATATAAGGAAATACTATGCCACTTTTAGGGACCAATTTGAACAATAAATGTATTCAGATATATATTTGTCTTTGGGAAAGAAAGTAATTAACTTGTATTGTCACGACCCTGTATTTGATATTCTAGACTATTTTTATTTTAGTTATGATTATTGCTGAATTTACGGAATAACTAGAAGTTTAACACAATAAGAAGAGTGGCTCGAGATTAATGGTAGTCAACGATATATCGTGACACAAACTATATTATCGATATCATATTTGTTCCGTTTTACTTTCCATAATTTTTCTTATTCAGACTTATAAGTATTAGCGATGCATAAAATTGATCTATTGGTAAATTGAACTTTTGATGGTGATGGATATGCGATGATGATGGGTGTTTTATAGCTTTTATCGGTTCCTCTTTGCCGCGGCATCCCGGCCAATCTCTCGATGCATATCCTATTAGAGAATAACACTCAGCTCGCCCAACGAATACAAGTGCGGCTCACTCGTAATAATAACAAGTGCAGCCCGTTTTACTATCATTTTCATTCGATGGTAATCGAAACCTGATGACCTATATACTATCCGAAGCGCCAGCGCCGTATAGTGCGCAAATACGCAACACTCACGAATCGAACCGAAACGCATAAATATCTCCCTTTGCGCTAATAAATTACTCGGAGCATTTATTTCCCCATAGCTCAAAAGTAATCGATTGCCAATAAAAATGCGTCTATATGCTCAGCATAATCACAATGCACAATAGTATTGACATTAATATGAAATATGGCATCGAAAAATCAAAGACTACTAAATAGAGAGTGTTTACGGTCTTGAGTATATCCTTCTAGGCTAGGGGATAACATCAAAAGAAGTCGATAACTCAAAAATTATCTTAGTAAAAGTCTTCACAGTGGCGTGATAATAATTTTTATTT
This sequence comes from Geostiba sp. GC000077, assembly GCA_030264215.1. Lineage (NCBI taxonomy): Eukaryota > Metazoa > Arthropoda > Insecta > Coleoptera > Staphylinidae > Geostiba > Geostiba sp. GC000077. The sequence goes on along the minus strand of JARJDQ010012787.1, from coordinate 11,206 downwards.
TTGTTTGTTAATTGTGTAAGATTAAAAAGCTATTACCTCGTCAATAACAAGACTTTAACTAACATCATTTTTGGTTTAAATACTTCTATTGATGCCTACTATCGCCCTCTAAAAGGATATTGTGATATTGACCTAATCATAAATTATTTGTTAAATATTAAAAATATTAAGTTATCTCATCAATTAGAAGACTTTTACTAAGATAATTTTTTGGTTTTCTACTTCTTTTGATCTATAATACTATCATCCCCTGGAAAGATAAATTCAAGAGCGTAAACACCCTGTATGAAGTTTAGGTATATCATAATCGATAGTCTATGACCATTATTATATTATTACGTAATGGTTCATAGTGAATAATTTTATTGTATCATTACGTGGAAGTAATAAATAAGTCATTTCAATAAAATAAATAAAGTTACCGCTATTGTCACTAATATGGGATTTTCCGTATATGAGTTCAGTTGCTCAGGAAATTTGAACTTGGGCGCAAACGCACAAACAAAACGAAACATATTTTTATTACCGTATAATTCTCCAAATGTAATTTTATTTGTGCGTAGTGCGAGCAATAGGAAAACAGGAAAATGTTGGGAATGTGCACGGCGAGGGGAGTTGTGAAGGCAGCGGAAATATTCCAGTAAAAACGGAAAACTGAACGAACACTAAATGAGCACGAATTGAAAGGAAATGGAAAAATGAAGGAGTGAATTCGGAAATCGTTATTTTTATTATTGGTTTCATTGGTTTGAATGCGTACGATATTTAATGCCATTTAATCAAAATGTTACGCGGTCCACACAATAACAATAAAATTACGCCTCAAGCCTGTTTTATATTATATTATTCACCAAATCGCTTTTATTGTTACCGTTTTATTTCACACATTACGTAGGTAAATTCAACAACGGTTGTTTTTAATAATTTAATAATTACACATAATCATTCATGAAGTTCACAACATTATGACTACCATGTCAAACATCCATTAGACGAAATTTCATCTTTTGTATCTTTTGTATCTTGAGGTTTTTGTATCTCGTTTTTCGCGTTTGTTGTGTGATGCGAGGCAGTTACTCGCGTTGTGCGCTCGCCTTCATTCACATTATAATCGTACATCCGTACATGATACAAACATTTAACCGTTTAAGCACTCACGAAACATCAATAGCACTCGCTGGCATATCATATATTACCCTCCATCCATTCCGGTATATCATAATCTATCGCAGGCGCGAGACATTCAAAGGCACAGGCACATGCATCGCAATACACTTCGCTGTCTATGGCATGATGGCGCGACGGCACGATGGGGATAATTAAATATGCATTAATTCTTCATTAAATCGATCCGTAGATTGTTCCCGCCGACGTGATGCGTGCGCGCGGTGCGTGCACACACGAAGAGAACAAAATGCACATTGAGCAAGGCATCGGCATCGCGTCGTCGCTCACCAAAAGGGCTCCAATTAAATTTTTATGTTTTTACGTTTCAGCGCTCGGCGAGTGTAACGAGTAACATAAGTAACACGACATTATAAAATTATATCCGAATGCATTATACATGCATTACCATTAACCATCCGCTTGGTGCGCTTTGCAAGCCTTGACTCGATTCGGCTTGATGAGCATGTAAATGTGAACATTTTTGGGGCGTGTTTTGTAATTCAATTTAGGGTTCTACCTCTGATATTCCAAGGATCTCGCGTTTAGCATTCGCGCATAATGTTTGGACGTTTGGAGGGATGCGTCATTAAAGCAATTATGGGCAAGTTACATTAAGCACACGTTAAATTCGATTCAAGGAATTTATCTCAAGTTTGGTTATGTTGAGTTGTTGAGTGCGCTAAAGTCACAGCCGCTCAATTTCACTTTGCTTGGGCAAAGGCCGAGCGAGTGTGACGGCTGCGACCGACGCTGGAAAAAAATTACGATAATTACGTAATAACCGTTAAGGGTTTTAAGGAAACTGCAGGCAGCAAGCTATCAAATGTACAAGATGGCTGCGATAAGAGAGGATACCTTTGGTATTACGCATTACTGAAACGACGTGTCGATCGTCTTTTCTCCACTCCACTTCCACTTTCCTAATAATACTGATTGTTACAACAAATATTATAGATCAATTGAATAGTGATCTTATAACATCTGCTAGCAATCTTTTGAATTGATTCATGCAATTTGCACTGGTTTAGGGACAAAATGGAAAACTCTTGAGTTTCGGTCTTGTTTACGTTTAATTTTAACATTTAACTCCTTACTTTTTGTTATTATCATCTCGATATCAACACCAAAGCTGGAAAAAATTAACGGTGTCTAAAAACGTACGCCCGGTGGAAAAACGAACCGCTTGAATAAATAAATATGATCACGGTGGTTGGACACCGCACCGCAACGTTGAATTACTTTTTTCGACGCGATCTCTTTGCGCGGTGCGTATGCAGCTTCCAAGTTCGCTTCCTTATGGCATAGCGGCCGGCGACCATGCATACCCAACAACGTCGTTGGGCAACCGAACAAATGGAAAACAGTCGCCTTTATGGCTCTGGTAAGTGCATAAGTGACCGAACGTGCTGCGCGCGTTCGACCTTCCTAAAAATAATTAAAATAAATGGTACTACTACCTTTGAATCGCTTCGGTAATTTGATTAATAAAATACGTGCGCGGCGTTTTCAATATTATATGCATCATATACAGGTAGTTGCAACGGCACTTTAGATTCCCTAAAACTTCTAAACTCTAGGAAGAGATCATACTATACCGTCAGTATAAGATGGGTATAGTATTGCACATTTCAGGTCTTTGTAGATCAAGTCTGACGGTGGTTTACGCGCTCGCATAAGGACCCAGTAAGGACCCAGTAAATGGAGCGCTAAATGAAGCACTAAACGTAAATTCATTTCTTGCAGCTTCTTCCACTTGCATCGAAGTGCAAGGAGCGACCTGAAAAGAAGTGCTGGAGCATTCAAGCGTTTGGGTACCCAGCCGCTCTCTGCTGTACTTACCAACCTAGCAATCGTTCAATTTACAGCTTGTAAACTAATTTCCATCTCAGTTAGCGCTCGCTTACAGTGCACGCAACAACACCACACTGCCACAAGTTTTCAAAACTCTTACATCCTCGATCGGCCATCATTTAACTTGAATACTCTAAGACTACCAACATTCTTTATTATGATATTAATTAGATTCTCCTGGCATCCACTCCTAAGGTGTTAAATTGTTCATATATTTCCCGGCATTGTTTTCTAGGTTAAAAGGTTAAAACTATTATAGGTCCCCGGCGTACTGAAGGATAATATTAAGGTTTTTTTGTGTTTTATAGCTTTTCTAGTTGTACACTTTTGCGATTTGTTCGATTTTCTTAAAACATCTTTGTCGATAGTTTCGCCCGCTAGCTTTTATTGCCATATTTCCTAATATATCTTAGCATCTTGCCTCATGGCAAATAAAAGAAAAAAAAGACCAAGAAAAACAGCACCTAGATGAAAGCGAAGCGGAAGTTTTCCTTTATTCTTCGATTTCTTGCTGGGTTTTGCCCCCGCTTGAGGACTGGAGCCAAGGCCTTCGGATCCAATAAAATAAAACGTAATACTAACAAGTGTACGACGTGTGGAAAGCAATCGTGCTTGATAAAAAAGGCGGCAAAACAAAAAAAAACACGCGGAAACAAATACAAACAAGTTTGAAGCATTTCCACTTGTGCGCCACACGGAAAGGGCGAAAAGAAAAAAAAAGACTCCTTTTTGCCTGCACACGATGTGCAGACGCGTTTCTAGCGCTTCCTATTTTTTAACATCGTCAAATAGCGGAAAAGAACGGAAGTATTTCCGCGCCAACGATTATAATATTTTTATAACATTTGTGCACTGCACAACTTTTTCGTGTCTTATCCTTATAAAAAAAAAAGGAAAATGACGCCAACAAAGCCACGAATATTTATATTGTTTATTTTGAAGTAATATTGCGTTGCTAAGTTTTCCTTTTCGCTAGCACTGTCTTCTTTAGGCTGTCTTCTTTAAGCGAACCATTTATTTTAGGCCTTCTTTTCGAAACAACTCAATTTGTTTCGAGGTCTCGACGCGTGTTCTTTTTTGATATTATTGTCGTCGTTTATGTGTGCTCGCGAAAGAACTTGTAGGGTCTCCAAAAGCCATGCAAGCAGGGAAAAATGAAGGAAATAAAATGAAATAAAACAAAGCTTCCGCAGCCAAGGCAGGAACGCGACTTGAAAAATGCGGCATATCAGTACAAATGAAAAGAACAAAAACAAAAATAAGAAGACATAAAATAAATAAATCGATAAAGACTTGCCAGGCTATTGAGACTTGAGACAAAGAAATCATACTAGAGGAGAGACAATCACAAACACGACAATAAAATAAAACTCACTTTTTTGAAGAATGAATGACTGGTTAAAAGATCCGAACAGACATACAATTATATGTACTAAATATGTTGATTCAAGCTTCAAGTTCAACTGATTTGTTGTATAAATTTATAGATGGAGGATGTGTGCAAATTGTGAATATTCGCAGATTAAGCAAGCAAGACTTGACCTAATGTTGTCGTGTAGTAAATCGTTTAATTTTAATATAAAAGCTGTTTGCTAACTTTATAAATATAAGAAAGAGGAAGCGAATCGTATAGTGTCCGTGGAAGTGGTGAAGGAAGAATTTGGCATCCGAGCCAAATTTCGCTTGGTGCTTAGCCACTTCGCCTCCTTTATTTTTTTTCTCCTACACTGCCGGGAACCTTAATTCTGGTCATAGGTTCTTCTTTTGCTTACTTCTAGCTTTGAGCTTTATTAACAAATTTACTACTTGTATTATTTTCCCGGATGGTAAGCCTAGGAAAATGCGTGAAATTTAGGACTCAGGCGCGTGGATGCGTGGCGCGGATGGTGCTCATGGTCGGCCAAAAAGCTTTCCTTATTATCCCCATTTCGCTTCATTCGGCGTGAGCCAGGCGCGCTCATTTCGGAAGGAATAAAAGCCCAATGAAAGGACACTCGGTGCAGTATGTGACGCGGCTAGCATGGTTATAGGAGCAGCGTACGCGGGGAATATTAATAAAAGTGACCTCTTAATTCGTCCATGGGGCGGAATTATGAGTCGCATTGGGGCGAAATTATTACCACGCAATAAAGAATAAAATAATGGCATCAGCACAAGATGGTGGAAACATTCATGAAAATGTCTAAAACATAATGAAGATCTGAAGATTCAAGTACGAAAATTATTGACCAATCGAAACCCACATGAAGCCACGGAGTTTCAATTAATTAATTAACTTCTTAATAAAAAGCAACCATAAACAACTAAAACTCTGCGTGGGCGACCCTCCTCCAAAAATGTCCAAAAGTAAAATTACATTAAGCCAGCAATGAAGCAAAAAAACACAAACATGAAATCACTTTTAAATGTTAATGCATTGCTTTGCGCGCGCGGCAGCGGTTCGGGGACTTCGTTAATTATTCATTAGATGATTAATAATTAGAACGGCCGGGTGCGTTGATAGCGGTTCGTAAGCTGTGAACATGTCGCTTTTTGTGTGAAACCATTTTATGGTATTTTAATTCCCCTGGAGATTTCGCTATAAAAACGTTAATTTTAATTTATTTCGTGACTTTCAGACGTCGCCCATGTCGATTCGCATTACATTAGATTCAGATCAACACTCAACACGAGCCGTTTATTCAACCGCGCCAAACAAGTTTACAAATACACATCGAAGCTACATATAAAATCCAATATATTAGTTATAAACGTTATAATAGTTATTCTTTTTGAGTGTTACTATTTGCATTGCTGTTTGCTGACAAGGGAGCACGTAGTCTGTGGACACATTTTTAATCCGTCCAATGCATCGATAAAATTGAAAAATTATAAATTGGATTTCATATGGGCACTTTTAGAGATTTCACGCGGTATATATTTGTTTGCTGGCATTTGTAAATCAACCAAACCCGCGTTTAAACCGCTAAGCCGATTTAAATATATTTTCAATTCCATGATCTAATTTGAGTCTAAATTTTAAGTCATTGAATGCTAAAATTTATTGCTAATTGTCAAGGCGTTAATGAGTAGTTTTTATGACATGAGTGACTGTTTACAATGCAAACATTAGGTATTAGCGACTCAGAACTATCATAATTTACCTTTAAAATAATGCAACATTTTTAGTACTATCATAATAAGTACCTATGCCTATATGTATTAAAATTCGTACTTACAACTACATTTACCATCTCATATTACTAACGGCGCTTAATGATTCATTTGAAGATTGTATTTTATTAAACAGCCACTCATCGCCATAATGTAAATAACAAATGTGTATTTGTTTTCTTTAAACCTCGATTTATTAAAATCAAATATTGAAAATAATAATGTATTTCATTGTCATCGCTATAACAATTAGTTAAGACTCTGATAAATCCAAGATAATCGAGGTGGTGTGACTCAGGTCTTAGTTCAAAAAATAGAATTTGTGTGTAAAAATCTAATAAACCTAACTGTTACAATGCAAAATTATTGATAATTTATTTTATAGTCTAGCCCAGGTGGAAAGTGCGGGCTTACACTCGAGTATTCTGCGCTGCGTAAGACGGGCAAGTAAGACGGGCACTTTCCAGCTTCGCTTGACACACAAATTTTTCGTCGATTACAAATATTTCAATTCAAAAATAATGTATTACCTTCACATAAACGTAATGGTACTGGGTTTTAAGATATGAGCGATGATTTCGAGCATTTTGCCGCACTAGCTTGGAAAAGACCATGCAACCGCACAGAAGAAATCAGAAGAATTTCAATTTTTCCATTATTCGCAATTGATCGATTTCCAATGATGTTCACAGAATGGAAAAAATCCGCCATCTGTAAATGTAAGAATCTTTAACATGTTAAACACTTTATGGAAGTTGCAATTAAAAACATATATCGGCAAAACACCTTTTCATTCCATCGCATAAAAGAGAAATTATAGTATTTTGTTTACAAATTGCTTTAAAGCTCCCAACTTGTTTTCTAACTTTTACTTGCAGCTTGAGCCGACTGTCATGTCTAATATAATTAAATTTTCATCGTTTTATATTCCTCTAGGCTAGGTGTACATAGATTTCAAAAGTTACAGCTAGACACTAATGCGCCCAAAAACGACGAAGGTGAAAACCTAAATAGCCTCTAAAGGTAAATGACGGGTCGTTTTGGGAATTGGGATCGAGCAGGTGCCACACGCGTTTTTCGGGTTGGCCTTCTTTTATCACTTTCTGTGCGAGTGTGTCGAAGTAATAATAGACAATTTCGAAATTTGACGAAACGGGTGGTCGCTGAGCTCACCCTCGTCCCAACTCCAATTCCATCCTATCCTATCAAAATTCTGAGCTCTACTATCTTAATTTGATGAAATAACTACATTTCGGTTGCGTTTGCTTCATTACAGGCGCTGTTTTTCAATTTCGGTTTTTCTTTTTGAAAAGCCCCACATAAAACTAGAAACGCCGAAAACGCCGTAATTAGTATAATTAAGATAACGGCTAAATCAACATGCGTTTTAATTGCCCGTCCGCGTTTGCTATCCTTACTGCAAATGCGGAGATAAACTCAAAGGCACAAAACGCAATTGAGAAAATAAAATGTTAATTAAAAATAATGAAAATATTCATCGCGCCCAGAGCACAATCGTACAGAAAAATACGCTGAGGAAGAGTTTTTAATCTAAACAACGTAATGAAAGGCAAACACAATAAAATTCGCCGCGTGTTGTTGCGACCTCTGACTTCTCATTGTCATTTTCATTTTTTCTTGATAAATATGCGTGCTAAGCACTTCTATACCGAGCGTTCTTCGTTGGCAAAATTCTCATAGCTGAAAAAACACATCGTGGCGCGCAATGCAGTATTAGTTTGTTGTTACACGCCGTAAATTTAAGAATTTAAATTATATTTCGACGAGACGTTGAATAATAGCAAGGAAGGCATCGCATAATCGTCATAATCAATTCACACGCCTGGCGCTGGAGCTAACTATTTAATATTTATTTCGTATTCTGACGTTCGCATTAATTATTGCCCACACGTCCCAGTGCGTTAATGCAAATGTATTTACGTTATTCATTTACATTTCTTTGAATTACAGTTGAAACAAATTGTAGTTTTGGTTTTACAATTACTAAGTATGCTTTAAAACGAAATTGGCACATCTTATGTCCTATGCGAGGAAATCCATATGGTATAAGAATTTCTATAAAGTGCGACCCAAAAAAATATATTCAAAATGCATAAAGGAGTTGCATTGTAAATGGACCGGAAGCAACCAACATTGAAATGGGCTAAATTCAACTTTCCTTCAATCAAATTTGAAATAAGATTTGAAAATTGAAATATGGGTTGCTTTTTGTATTTTTAAATAAAAATATTAACTAGATCGGCATAGTCACAGAGATATGCTACAGAAGTGCTACAGAACGAGAACGGCATGTCAGTTGTCAACTATCATCTGTCAACTCCAACTTCGTCTTTATGAGTATGCGGTTAAATCGCGATGTTTTCCGTGTCTAGCTTACCAACCTGACCAAATACTTCCGCAAATTTGGCAAATAATAGTGATTGTGATTCGATGCAACGGTGTGGAATTTTATTATATTCAAAATGGGTATTTTAGAAGGACTTAATACAGAAAATTACAATTTTTTAATACTCAATTCAAAATCTAAGATTTATAAATATATTGCAATTGTTCTTCAAATAACATAATGGCTACACTTTTGGAGAAAAAATTGATATAATTTCAAATGTCGTTTGTTACTAGAAGGTTGGTGAATGTGGAAGAGTCGCAGCAAAAGTTCACATGTTCTAACCTACTTAACGCCCTTCAGCAATTACGATAGTTTCACATAATGCGCTGCGTGCGATGATCTACATATTATTACAAATAACAAGCAGCCGGGAACGGGAAGATTGTAACTTCGTGATTAAAAAAAAACTCGACGCGCCGCAACGCCACTTTTACACAGCTATTGCGACACTACATAATAAAATACTCATTAAAATTAAGAAATTTGTTTGCGCTGTTTGTGTCGGCGTCACTGTGGCACAAAATTCCATTCCGAGGTGCTATCGCGATCGTGAGGGCTATCAAACTATTATTTGACGTTAACATTTCACTAGTCGAAGTTGGAAGTTAGTTTTGAGGCAGTGTTTCGTACTTCTACTGCTTCTACTAACACTCGGTGGTAGTACAAATGCGAGGGTGAAACAAGAAAAATCAAGATTAGAATTTTGAAAAAGCAAAATAAGCAACAATTTCGTGGAGGTGGCGCAGGCATAAGTAGCATTCTGACACGCAACATTTCCAGCTAATCCACCCGCCACCACTCCTACGACAACTCTATTAGTAGCAACACTTCACACGTGCGAGACACGAAAAGTTATTATCCATTCTGCATACGTTGCCCAGCACTACTAAGCATAATGAACGTGAAGCAACTTAAAATATCACAAAAAAATAAATTAAACTGTACAACAATATTTTGACATTATATCAACTTTCAGTGGAAGAATTAAAATTTTACTGCTCTAGTAAGTTTGTTATTTGCTTTGCGTTTAGGAAGAAGTTTTTCAGTTTGTGGAGCAAGTGGAAATTTTTGGAAATTGGGTCAAATAGGGTTTGCGTCTTCGTTTCTTCTGGCCAAAACAAGTTTCGCATAAGCACCAAGCCACCAAGCGCCACCATTCAGTGCATGTGCACGAACAACGCCGGGTGTAATTTTAGTTAGCGCATTGGAGATTGAAGTTTACAACAAGGACTCCACCAAGCCTTGCGCCGCAGTTTGAATGATTATAATTTGACGATGCATATCGCGTGAACAATGCCTGGGTTCGACCCAATTATGTTATTGCCATTAGTTGTTGCCGACGTCGCGACTAGAATCGTGTGCAGCGTGTGGAAGCGTGTGGAAGCATAAATAGAGAAATATTATACCGTATGTATTTCCAGACGTAGGCCATGGCTAGGTTCTATTGCCGCTGATGCATGCAATTATGAAACTTATATACGTATACATACAGTGGCATTCACATGCGTGTGCTTCTGGCGAACTTGCTCACGTCCTGACGTGTAACACCACCCGCATGAGAAGTGCCTGGAAGCTTTTAACAATGATGTTATGTCGTCGTTGATTGTAGGCGTTGGCATATGCAAAGTCCCATAGGTGAAAAACTTACAAGTTGATAAAGTTCTCACTCAACCAAACAAATCACCGGGCAAAACTAATCAACACGCATGATATCATTATGACGAGAGAAACGAAAAAGTTGTACGCGCATAAATTTTAAGTGTTTATTAAGAAAGTAACAATCCTTGAAATTGGCATATACACTATGCAATGCAAATTATCTTACATTGGACCATTGGACACCTTTACGATGTTGACATATACATGGCGAGCGTTTAGCAACAATTTCGCGCGTATTTATTAAATCTAATAACCAGTCACATAAACACAAAGCCAATAGGCCGTAAAGTAATAAACACGTTTACAACTTAATTATAAGACTTGTTTTTGTAATGCCAACATAGTGCATAACCAACAATATATTGAGGTGAGAACCGTGCCAATGCAAAGAGAATTGGAGATTGCTGCAAATTTGCAGCAAACGTTGCTTTTCTTCACGAGAGGAAACTTATTGCCATATCCAATGCAAAAATACTTCGGTAATAAATTCAATTTCAACAAATTCAATTTTATTGTTTTTAACAAACTACAGTTTCTCAAGTTTAATTTCTCGGTTTAATGTCAGTTTAAAAAAACTACTTGATAGTTTAAGTTAATATACTCTCCCTCTTGATTAACCCGTCTACAATAAAGTTCTAAAAGGGATTTTCTCTGATTTAGTTTTAATTTCTCTGTGGCCATCCGGGCCGCCCGGGCGCCAGCTTTGTTCCGATCAAAGGCTGCAAAGTTATACGGATATTTTATGTTGGCCCAGATTCTAATTAGTCAGTTACAAGGTGGGCATGCTTGGAGCTCGGGTTATTTATCTCATGCACGTTCATATTTTATGTAAATAGTCGAAAAGGGCATCGCGGCGTTTGTGTGCTTCTTGCAACGGTTGGTGGTCGCCGTCATACGTTTCTGCTGTCTAGCTGTATCATCCTAACCTAGTGTCTAAGCTCACGCTGCCGGCGCAAGTCTAGTTAA